>QNGE01006930.1:0-27000 GCA_008508345.1 Paragonimus westermani
GGGCTGTAAAACTTCCCACTGGGGTACGCGTGTGACGATGGACCGTAGACCGCTGGCAGTGTTTGCACGCTTTCGCCCACGTGCGGACGTCGCGATTGATGTTGCGCCAGATGAAGCGCTGTGTGACCGTTTTGACTGTTGAACGTGTGCCAGTATGAGACATGTCGTTTAACCTATGGAAAATTCGGCGGCGGAAGGCCAATGAAATAACCGGACGAGGTATGCATTGGGAAGTGTCACAAATAATCATCTCTCCGGAGGAATTCATGGGAGCACTTTCTAACTTAAGGGATTTGGACCGGCGGAGTTTTTCTCTCTCCGGGTCGTTGTCTTGTGCGGCTGCGATAGCCGCCAGGTCTACTGAGCTTTCTGTCATGCTCAGTATAGCATTAATGCGCGCGAGAGCATCAGCGACTGGGTTCGCAATACATGAAGTATGACGAATATCGATCGTGAACTGGGCGATATAATCCAGGAGTCTGGTCTCTGGGGAATATCTGTCGGTTGTCGAGCTTAACGCGTATGTTAGCGGCTTATAGTCTGTGAAGACCATGAAGTCCCTGCCTTCAAAGACATGTCGAAACTAGCGGATGCCGAGATATACCGCTAACAGCTTCTTCCCGAAAGCACTATACCGCGACTAAGTTGGTTGTAACTTTAGAGAAAAAGGCTAGTGGGCACCGAATTGCTACTGCAGACTCCCCCCCTACAGCCACGTTTGATGCATCCACGCTTATTGCCAAGAGGGCAGATGGATGATGATGCGACAGCAATGCCATATTGGTGATAGCCCTTTTTAAACTAATGCAGGCCATTTTTGCGGCCGTTGGGAATAAGAATGTGCGTGCCTTACCTCTGAGTAGGTTAGTAAGCAGCTGCATTAGACGGGCAGAGTTAGGGATGGAACGGCGGTAAAAATTCACTAAACCATCGAAACGGCGAATTTGTTTGAACAATGTGGGCTCCGAGTAGCCCACTATTGCCTGTACTTTGTTGGGGAGAGGTTCGATCCCGCTCGCGGATATACTGTGACATAGAAAGGCCACGCGGGGCGCTCCAAAAGAGCATTTAGCTAGGTGTATGGTCACCCCATGATACGACAAACGGGTGAATAATAAACACAAGTGTACACAATGTTCCTCCTGCGACGAGCTAGCCACCAGGATATCATCTAAGTACTGAAAAACACCGTCCAGTCTACGACACACGTCGTGAATAGATCTTTGGAAAGTCTGAGCGGCGTTGCACAGAACAAACGGCATGCGTATGAATTCGAAAAGCCCGAACGGTGTTATGACTGCTGTCTTTGAGACGTCTTCGGGGGCTACAGGAATCTGGTTGTAATCGCGCACTAGGTCGATTTGTGTGAATATCTGTTTACCCGACAGGTTTGCCCTCAATTCCTGAATGTGAGAAATGGGATACCTATCGGAAGTGGTTTCGTTGTTCAACGCTCGATAGTCGTCGCACGGACGCCAGTCGTTATCAGTCTTTTTAGACACCATGTGCAATGGCGAAGCCCACAGACTATTGGACGGACGGATAATACCAAGTTGGAGCATATGCCCAAATTCGGTTCGGATAACTTTGAGCTTGTCGGGAGGTAAGCGGCGTGGACGACTTCGAACTGGCTGCCTTCGTGTGACAATGTGATGCGCAACGTCGGTTGTCACGGCCGGCAGTTCGTTAGCGGGGCGGATCAGTTGAGGGAATTCGAATAAGTTCCCCATAAGGCTCGTAAACTGGGGGGTTGACTAGCATACGGCTGATCACAGCCGCGTGCGACGGCTTACCCCGAACATTTAGTTCTGTCAAGGTATCGATCAGACGCGATCGACCTGCGCTGACCAGTAAATCGAAATGTCGGAGGAAGTCGATACCAACGATAGGGAAAGGTATGTCGGCCACAAGAAAAACCTAGTGAAAATCGCGTCTAAAACAAAATGTTAAATTCAACAGCCGACGGCGGAAGGTTCTAATGGGTGTACCGTTTGCAGCTCGGAGAGTAGTGCTGGATTCTTATCGCACATCCGTTGCTGAATGCGGGAGAACACTAACCTCAGCTCCTGTGTCGATAAAAAAGAATGCATTTTGGAGGTCAAGTCCCTCAGGAAGAGAAGGCGACTGCTGTTTGACTGGCCTGTGGCTGTCCTCGCTAGAACACGCCGGCCTGCTAGTTTGAACGTTTGTTAGCACGAAGGCTACATGGCGATCGGCATCGTCTAGCGTTTTCGCCATACTTCTCATGGTAACATACACTGCCAGTTTTTAGTCTGCGCGGTGATCGGGAGGAATTCTGGACGGTGACCTATTACGTTGAATGTTGGTGCGATTCATCGATTGATACACGGGTTCGAGGCAGCGGCCCAAGGTTCCCGGATCCAGTCGGTTTTCTTCGCTCAGTGTCAGCGAGCGTCTGTTAATCTGAGAGGCGATCGTTGAAAACAGGGTGTAGCACCGCTCTTAAGGATTGCAGTAAATACCACGAACAGAGAAAGATTATTCGCCTAATGCAAGCTTAGGTAAATGAGAATCAAGCAAAGCTTTAAAACGATCCATAGAAGCACTGATGATGATCTCAGAAGGAAGGCTGTTCCAGTGGTTAATAACCCTGTAAGAAAAGAACTGCTGCCTAAGAAAGGCCCGAGGACGAAGCTTGAAAAGCTTCCTATTATGTCCTCGCCGGCCGTCACCAATCGCTACAGTGAAGAACTGTTCTACAAGATCTACTCTAAATAAGTGTCTGAGTATTAAATCACCGCGGATTGTTCGAAATTCATAAAGGCGGCAAATCCCCTTTTTGCCGCCATCTCATGGTGATACGTGAAGGACAAGTTAGACGACAACCAGATGCCAAGATCTTTCTTCAGATCGATTCTCATGATATCTACTGTGCTAGATGCGCTATGAATCATGAAAACATTGCCAGAATCTCCACCGAGTGACATGTGAGCACATTTATTGTCATCTAGTGGGATACTCCAATCGTCCGACCAGCGCTTGATCGCGTCAAGATCAATTTGTAGTGCGCTGGGATCAGTGGCATTCCAGATTTTTAGGTCGTCTGCATATAAGAGGACGCTGCTGGAAATGTTGTTTGGAAGGTCGTTGATGTAAATGAGGAATAACAAAGGACCTAGAACTGACCCTTGGGGAACTCCCGCAGAAATGAAAGAGGGAGACGAAAGGTCTGCTCCGGTCTTGACCCTAAACGTTCTATTATCAAGAAAAGAGGCAATCCAGCGAAGAACCTCTCCTTGAATACCGTAGGCTTCCAGTTTGTGTTTCAGGGGGCCGTGTGGGACACGGTCAAAAGCCTTGGCAAAATCAAAGAAGATGGCATCAGAGATGAGGCCATTGTCTTTGGCCTCCGTCAGACTATCCATGAAAATAAGCATGTTTGTTATGCATGACCGATTAGGAAGGAAGACATGCTGTGTGGAAGAGAAAAGATTATTTGATAAGAAGTGATTGAGTATGGCGCGCTTTAGTAGGCGCTTCATTATTTTGCACGGGATGCTAGTAAGGCTGATTGGCCGATAGCTAGCCGGAGAGTGCCGGTCACCCACTTTGAATATGGGTGTGACCACCGCCTCTTTCCATGCGCTAGGGAGGATGCTAGTCTGGAGTGTCTGCTTGAACAGCTTATAAAGGGGTTCAGCCAGATTAATAGCTTCTTCCTAGAGTATTCTGGAGTGGATCATGTCAGGACCCATTGCACTATGTGAATTAACCTTGAGTAAAAGCTCTTCAACATCTAGCACAGAAAACTCAGCGGTCATGAGTGGTTGCCTGAAATTCTGTAACGGTAGTACAGGATGCCAGCTTGGGGATGTGACGTTGTAGACTGCCGAGTAGTACTCCCTGGATAACTCGGTCACAACTAGGGATTCAGATGAAGTCTCCCCGTTGGGCAGTCTTGAAGAAGGGGCGGAAGGTTTGTTCTTTCTTCGTCGTCGCATATGCTTAAATAAGAAGTTTTTTCCTGCGGGCTCTGAGGAGGATCTTCTCTTGTTCGAGTTTAGTGTGTTCGTGGATTTCCCGCCTACACCCGTTTCAGACAATGTGGAACGCGCTTAGGTCCTCTGAGCTTCCTGTAAGCTCATGCTTCGCGAATAAATGGGAACGGTTATCGAGAAGATGACGTATCCTGCGTGGAAGGGGTGGCTGGTAAGAAAAAGTGCACATTTTGCGCGGTATAAATAAGTCGTCCGATTTCTGAATTGCGCTTTGAAAAGTACGGTAATTGTGGTCCACGGAGTCAAAGTCGAGAAGAAGTGAGTCTAGGTAGGTTCTCAGGCCGTTGAAATCTGCCTGATTATATTTTCGAACTGTGGACCTTTTTGCTGGCTGTTGTAACCAGTAACAGATAAGATCAAAGGCCAACAGAGAGTGGTCATCGTGTCCAAGTGGCGGATTGATGATCACTCTGTCTACCAGGTGGCTCTCATTAGTGATAACTAAGTCGAACAGAGAGGGAATCCGACCAAAACAGTGCCGCGTCGTGGCGGTCCTGGTGAGAAACTGATGCCCAGTTTATCTCGGGTGCATTAAAGTCACCCATAATAAGCAGATGAGTAAAGCGTTGTAGGCCTAGGAAGTTTCCCAGGCTTATCAGAAGGGTGTCGTCGTCGGAGACGTCTGATAAAGGAGGACGATAAACAACCCCCACTAGGAGTGAGTCCTGGCCACGCAGTGGTAGTCGAAGCCACACAGCGTCACATTTATCAGAGGACTGGAAGCCACCAATAACCGTGGGTAACGGGAGACACTGCTGAAGGAAAATCGCAGAACACTCTATTCTCCCTCGGGCAGAGTCAGCCCGGTAAACTGAGTGCTCTGGGATGCTCAGTTCACTGTCACTGATATCAACTGTAAGCCAGGTCTCCGTGAAGGCGAACACATGGGGTTGAGTGTCATGAGTTAACTGTCTGATTTCCGGTAATTTATCGAACAGACTGAGACAGTTCGTATACATGCATCTGAAAGCTACTTCCTCGCTGGATTTCGCGAGAAAATAGAAAGGATGGTGTGTGGAAGAGCCTGGGAAAGAAGGCTTAGAATTGAAGAGAGTGGCGGGGCTGGACTCGGTCTGTTCTTCCGAGTTGTTCTGACGGCCCTCCTTCGAGGCTGTGGGCGCAGCATCACCGCCTATGCGCAGGTCGGCGAACCTACCGGGCGTTTGATCACTATTCTTGACGCCACCACTTGCGACCTCTGCGCCCCTGTCAAATTCCGCCGCTTGGGAGGGTGTTTGGAAGTTTTCACCCATGGAAAATTTGACTTCTTCGTTTGCTGGGAGCGGGGTTTCGAAGACGGTAATGGGCGCTGTGTTATGGGACTACTGAAGGAAATATTTATAGGGGTGGGCCAAATTGATGCTTTTTGACCTGTGGAAGGCGGTCCTAGCAGGCTGCTTCCTTTCCGAATCCTTGGGAGAAGGGGTTTTTTGGTGGGATTCGGGGTGGGTAACTCTGAAGACGGTTTTCGGGCGGTCTCGGTACCCACAATGTTCGTGCCTGTGTCTGAGGCGTCGGCCGTTGGAACGACCATACAGACGGTGCCTCTGTTTTCCACAACAGGCACAGGGGTCTGGGGGGCTACTTCGAGAGCAGAAACTACGACTTTAGTCTCCAGTTGTAGCTTCTGGTCTGCCATGATTTGTGACTTAGTCCTAGTTAGCTGTTCGCGTCTCGCTCTCTCTTGCCGAGAGCGGTCGAAAGATACGCCTTTCAGATGGGCGTTGGCGGACTTCAAAGCCGGGACTGAGCATGGCTGGCAAAGTCACCAAAAGGCCAAGTGACCTTTTGGTTGTCTTGGCACGCAGCCTACTCGCAAGTACCAGGTTTGTGGCATCCTGGGAGAAGGAATTCCCTAGGACTGTTTTAGCTAGCTCGGTTGGAGAAGTGGTTGTAGGGAAGCGGCCCCATATGACCTCTCTTTTTCCTGAGAGCATTTTCCTTCATTCTTACTACCACCTCCTCTATGTGTGCAGTTGATGGGGCAACTGCTCTCTTGGTGATTGCAACACCAGGGAGAGCAAGCGCTATATACTCATTCAGGGAGTGCAGTTCCAATTATATTTCGGACAGAGTCCGTTGGTACTCCTCTATCTTACTCCCCATGGAAGAAGTGGAAGGAGATACAGAGTTGAGAAGAGCCCCGCATTTACAGTCGCAGGTTTTCTGCGTCACTCCAGTTGACGTGGTGTGTGTAAGACAAGTCAGCTGCGGAGCGGTGCCTTGGCTTTCGCTGAACCTGCAACTCATACAGATGTAAATGAGAGATGAGGAAGCTAGCTGTTTGTACTGGTGTTCGTTAAGACCAGTGCACTTGAAGTGATACCACTTCTGACACTGGTCGCACTGCAAGCCGTTTTGTACGGATATTTTACGTCCATACCGGCCGCAGACGCTTGCTGCTACAGACCCTGTCTGCTGAGTCCCAGCACGGTTAGATCTGACACGGTTCATTGTCGACAAGGATGAGTAATATGCAAGAAGGCTAAAAAATATTACGGATACTATCGAACACGAATAATACAATACGCAATGAGTTATGCTATTCGACAAAGAATAGCAATGATCGTGTATAATATTTTGATGCACTGGGCACCAAGATAGAAAAAATATGATCGGACAATGACAGCTTCTAATGCACGGTTATTCAGAAGCGTACAACTGCAGGCAAGATTAATCCCGAATTCGGTCACTACGGGACTGCACCTTAATGCAGTGTGACGGCTTGCGCATGTCGATGACCTATTATGCCCAGCTAGATAGTGTGGTCACCCACGGCCTTGCGATTCAGTCTTCTGAGCCACAAGCTTCGGTTGAGAACCTTAATCGTTCTCCCGTCTAAGCATGGGCTTCCTGGCAATATCATAGCCCACATACAACCACGAATACTCACAACACCAGTAATCCCACACTGCTTCAGCCGTCTCCCGATGTGAACCCTGTCGGCCTGTCTGCTATCTATAACAGAGTAGAGATATTCAGAACAAATGGTTCCAGTGAGTTCGCGACAGGCGGAATCATGCGAATGCTGACTCCCTCCTCCAGTATTCTATCAAATTTAGCTCTCAGACCCTTCCCGACTGTTATGGCTAATCATTGCAACACTGTGCCGGTGCATTCCATCACTTTTTACTTAGCCTCAGGGCTCCTTGTTTAGACCTAGAATGCGAACTAACCTATGGGCCTTCGCCGTCCGCACTCCAAAACAGGTAGGGTGAGATGCTACTCCGGTCTGATCGTTATACTCATTGAACGCCGATGTCTATTGCATTTCATAGATTAGAATTCAAGGGTGGTAAACGTATAGACTTAGCAGCACCCCCACTGCAACCCGATACCCGTTATACGCGTCGGGTGTTTCCACAACCGCCGCTGCCGATCATGTTGGAGTAGGTTTAGTTCGACGGCCGCAGCCGCATTAATATATTACATTTCCGTTAAGAGTGGACTTCACGCAGTCCGTTTGGCAGGTTCCGCCAAGGCCAGCTCTAGACGCAAAACCCGCAGAAATCTCTTTAGCGTGTCTGCTCACGCTCCAACTGATTGCAATCACTGCGGTGTCAAGGATGCGTTTTACTAGGAACCCGCCGCTTCATTCGGTTGACACATGGTTCTGATCTAGTCTTTCGGACCGGGTGGGCCGCCGTGGTGACACCAAGTCGTGTTTTGGTGGCAGATTTAGGACAGCATCACATCGCTCGGATATCGGCGGGCAACTGTTGCTACTGTACGCTAAACATAAGCTATTTTTAGCCATCACTGGCCTCAACCATCGTGCGCGTAATTGTTACACTTGATGTCCACCTTCTTCAAATCACGGCTAGTCTCAGATAGACCACATAGCTGTTAGTTATATGTAGTTCTTATTGGAGCACGTAGTTGGATTCGGACCATGCTTTGGTACGTTGTCGTTTCATCCTTACTTCTGTTGGTCAACGACCTCATCGATGGTAACGACTGACCGTTGAAAAATTGGCCATACCGTCGGTAAAGCATAAGTCTCAAAGCAGCTTAGAAAGCTGCCTTAGTAGTTCTCATTTCGACGGTCGTACTAGCTTCTGGACCCAAATCTCACAAGCAATTTTTGATGCAGTCACTGTAACGAGCAGCACGGGGATATACGTGTTGATCGGACATTGGATCCCAGAGAAGTCTCTGGAGCTGTTACACGTTAGGCACACATTCATTTCGGTAGTTTACATAACAAGTTTGTGAGTGGTATCCGTATGAAACCGAAATGCAGGCTAAAGACTACCCTTGAGGTTTGTTTGGGAAAGTTAAGAAATTGGAGACTGCTTTCGCTTCTGGGATCACTGGCAGGCACTTCAAGCTTGTCAGTGCCACTAGTTCCAGACAACCGCCTGTCAATAAAGCTATCAGCGAGGCAGACGGCACACTCACCTATAAGTCCAAGAGGTTAGGGCGGCGGGCGGAATGCGTTCAGGGTGAAATCAGCTAACGTACCGCTACTGCTCCTTTGCCGCCGCAAACCTGTAATGTAGTGCGCTGGTCGGTAGATTTGGCTGACTTCTGGTCCAGATGATCACGTGTCAGCACTTCCCACAGAACATGGGGAGGCATTAACAGTGGCGTTGACTCAGTTGGTTCAACTTGTATGAAAAACGGAGATCATCTCATTGTGCTGACGTCACTCGATAAAAGTTCTCATGTTCAAGAAAGGTATCAGGGGTTCTTGCGGAAACCACAGATGGACCAGTTCGACCCAAGTCGTTAACAGGATTATGCCATCTATCGTACCTTGTAGAATCACTACAGCTCGGAATTCAAACATTCAGGAAGAACACACAGGATTTCGCCCTAGGTGGGGATGTATGGATCACAGTACTCTTCGTCAAATTATGCAGCGACTTTGTGTTTACCGCTGGCCAAAAATGGCCGTTTTTCCTGGCAACGAAGGTACGTTCGATTCGGCAGATTGATCTACACTTTTGGAGTTGCTAAAACCCAGGGGCGTACTGACCAACTACGTGAACACACAGCCCGCGCTTTAGTCCTACACTTCACCTTTAATGTGAACTGTCTGACAGTTTCACAACCAGGAGTGTCCTGCGTCCAGGCTGTCCACTGGCACAATTTTGTCATGGACGTTTTGTGATCTCTGAGAGAGAAATGCACGAACGAACACAAAGACCGCGAGCAATACCTCAGTCATAAACGGAATGTAATAATATCGTAAGCGACACGAATAATCAGAACGGAAGTACCTGGACACAATTCTTGCAACTTAGAACCCTCCAACAAGAAAGGAGAAAGACGACCATCAAAGAGCTTTATTTTCTGCTTAGACCAGAGATAAAACACTAGTTCACAGTAGCTGTATTCATAGGTTTTCTGGAGCCTTGGTCCTAGACCAACGCGAGTAATGGCGGGCATTCGAAGTGTCGAAATAGAAACATCCATTTCCCCTGGCAGGTATGACGAAGTCTTGGAAAATTGCTTTTCCCAACAAGACGAAATAATGGAGAGCAGTTTCTTTTATCCAGGCGATGCCTGCGTGAACCTGTTATCTGGTGGAAGACTAGCCGATGTTGGGTGTGTTGGAGATATGGTGTTACTGTTTGACAAGTTTCAAACAGCGCAAAGGACGCCGAACGCTAGTTCGTGTCCTGAAAAATACTTCGGAATATACCTTGCAACCTCAAAATGCAGAGTACTTCTGCAAGATTACTGTGATTATGCAGAATTAATATCAGATATTAAAGTCATGGAGGTTTCTGGCCGTTTTATTTACCTGGGAAGCTGCCTCAGCGGCGGCGGGAGTGTAAAGTGGAAGAGAAGCGCGTATCTTCAAGGCTAGGGTTGTGTTAACTAGTCCGGAGCATTTCTGGCGACAAATGTGACTTGTCATGGAGAAGTGAAACCGTTCAGGGAAGAATTGGTCACTGTACGTCAAGTCCTCTCCTGGGCTGGGCCCCTCGGGATTCCCAGATTCAGTAGCTAGAGATGTCAGGTGAGACAGTGGCTAGTCGAAATCAGCGGCGTGAAAGTTGTTGTTTAGCCGAGTTGTCTGTGAAGTGAATGCGTTCAAGTACGTGAGACAACCAAGGCCGTAATGAAGCTATTTTTCTGGCGACGGCTGAAGTTCACTTGCGGCTTGTTTGTTTATATACGAGGTGTAGGCATTTCAATGTTGAATGTTTGATTAATAGTTGAGTCTTATCTTCTAGATTTCCTCATTTTCTGTATGAGGTTTCTTTCTTTCTTCATGGTTGTTTGGTAGTTATGCATCAGTGTGACCCACAGTAGTATTTTTATCTGTGATTATGATGATGCCAAATGTGCTTCAATATCGGATGGTGGGTGGTGAGACAGACCAGAGGCAAGGGCGCAATGATAAGCATGAAGCGCCAGTGTCCATCTTAGAAGAGATACGTCAATTGGAGTTCAACGATGTAGAGACCATCAATCAACTCACTCAACAAACTTGACACTTGGAACCAGTAAATGAATGGAGGCCAAACATGTGCTCCAGACTGAATTACAATCTCGGATATAGTCACGCCACCGGTAGATGACGGCCACATGGCCAACCTCAGTCCACGATTGACCCGGTGATAGAGTTCGCCGTGCTCTGCATCGACACCTATTACGTCGAAATTGGCACCAGCCGGAAAAAGACCGTCAGCGAGACAGAGCCACAAGAAACGTTTACCGTTGCTTGTTCGACGAGCACCGTAAGAGTGTGGGCCACGAAGGTCACCTTCGTCAGCGCTTAGCTTGCCTACTTGAGCGTTCAAATATATAGTAAGTACTACATTGTCCGTGCGACCGCGCGTTGCACATTAGGTGTGATGTTAAAATCATATCTGATTGCGTCCATCGTACGGCGTGTGGGGGTATATTCCGCAGTGACAAGCAGACCGGGTTTGTGATGGGCAACTTTTCTATGGTCTAACCGTACCTTCGAGTCTGACAGATCAGAGCCGGCTGTTTACAATTTTTCGGCCAAACAGCGATTGCTCTGCGTACGCGCTTCGGACAATTCCAAAACTGCCCCGAATAGTGGCTTGAACCGCAGGGTCTCCAGACAATTACATGTCATGGGTGAAACGGCTGACGGAGACTGGAGATGTAGCACTGGGACAGAATCCTTGAATCATGCTTCAGCATGACCAGAACGCAAGCGCTGTCTGCTGGCCTATTTGTGCGGCTGATCGAACATCATATGTGGCGAGTTTAGAAGATGCTCGGGAAGCGAATGGGGGCTTGCCTTCTTCAGGTGAAGGAACCTTAGTGTTCGACACACTATCATTCTGCCCACGGTTTCCTCAGCGAACAGCAAATAAACCAAGTCCCTGGTGTTTGTATAAAAGCGAAAGTGGGCGATCACCATGCAGTGCTATTTAAAAATAGAATGCATTGAGACGAATTTGTCTGGCGCGGTAATATGTGGCGGGAGAGCAAAGTCGCTCAACGACACCTCGGCCAAGGAGCTGACTGGAAGAGAAAAGGATTTTCACCATCATCACGAGAGCAAACTCGTAGTCGGCTGCCCAGATCAGAAAATAGAATTGGCTCAAGGGAACCCAATCGGAGCCTCGGGTCCAAAAGTAACTAAAGCCAGGATGGAACAAGTTGTTTGCAGTCCACTGAGGGGCGAGGATCAGTAACGGCTTGGTTCCACACACCATTCGGGTGAAGTCTATCTATACAAGGTGCCCATTGCATGAGGTTGCAACAATAGCGGGGCGGCACTTCGACGGTTCACAAGCGAAAATGGATCTGATGTAGTAGATCTGTCTAATCAGGAAGTCCAGGGCCAAGGCTGTTGAAACTAATGTCTCCTGTTGCCGGAGGTGATGACCCAGTTGGTTCCTACTCCATGGAATGGGACTCAGCCATTTAAGCTACTCGGCAAACCCTTCATATCCTTCAAGACAGTTGACTACCGAGATCATTTTTGCGTAACTCCCAGGATATGTCCACTGTCGAATGAGGCCGAGAATATGTGCAGACACATGTCAACCATGCAACTAAGTGTACACCTGCGTTGATCTTTGTTTTTACGATTTGTAAGATATTTCGTCCAATGCGCTGAGTGCCTTTTGCAGTCAGAAAAGCAGCGCTACCGTTCATTGTGTGTGACTGTCTATTCGCTGGAGGAACGCTGCTCATTATCCAGCCAGACCTTACGTGAAGGAGCCTTGTCCGAACCGCTGCACATGGACGCAACCGGCACCTTTGTGATAGCCCACCTGTCAACCCAGATATCAAATAGATGAATCATGGATGAAGTGATCCTCCAGAAAGAACCCTTCCAGGAAGAAAAACTCACTTTCGGAAAATATTCTCAGGAAACGCGAAATGTTTTGCAATGCATTCCTCCATGGCGGAAGTAAAAGCCATGTAGAGGACCTTATAGAACTACACTATGGAAACAATGTGGACTTTGGAGTGGGCCGATTATGCATCAGGAAGAAATAGCAGGCAGTCATTTCAGACGAAACCCGGTTTGGATACACTATAACATTCAGTTGGATCATCAAAGTGCGTAAGTCAGCTCAGGACCATTATCCCGTTGGTACAAATAGGTACGCGCCACACTTAAACCCTATTTGCGCCAAGTTCAACAGTCACAAAGCCTGTTCGGGCTCAACTACCTTTCTGAAACACACAACCGTGAATTGCCCTAAATGTGTTACGCACACACCTTTCCAGTAATCAGTTCACGGGTTTGAGTTTGGTGACTCAAGCCAACCGGATCCGGTCAATCTGTCCGTTTCGAAGTCCAGTGGCTATCTTTTGACTCGAAAGGCGGTCATTCAACACAGGGCGGTGGAGGTTACAGAGAGCTGGAAGAACAGAGTAGAATACTAGTCTAACATAACAGAGTTATACACTAATCCTTGAGTAGGTGGGAATCTAATGACACTTTGAAACAGGCCCTAGAAGAGCAGCTAACAACCTCCGATGCAGGGTCGTTCGGATGGTTGATAACCCTATGAGAGAAGACATGTTGGCTGACGAGGGTTCTGGGTCAAAGCCTATAAAAACTTCTTGCCGTGACACATTCGACCGGTGTCAGCTACCGAGGTGAAGAATTGCTGCGTGAGTCCTTCGCTAGGGAAAAGTGTGTAGGAATTAAGTTACCGCGGAGTCTTCGAAACTCAAGTGGATAAAGATAATGAACTTCAAGACGAGACTCGTAGAGAAGTGCCGCAAGCCGGTGAACACTGTGGAGGTTACTAGCTGGGGACGTTCAATGACGAGTACGTCCCTCTCTAAACCGATGTTCACGGCTTAATTTCAATGCTTAGGCAGTGGTTTTATATGGGCCCCATAAACTGTTTGAAACGCACGTGTCTGTGCAGAGAGAGGCTCTTTCCATCAACTCACTTGCCCCGAGTTCTCTTCTGGTGACCATCTGAGGGGACGAGAAAGACAGACCGGACAGCACCTAAACACATAGGTTCAGTTCGAACTCAAAGTTCGCGACATCTATTGAACCTCGTTCACTAAGTTACACGAGTAGTTGCCCGCAGTTTCCTCAGAGCGATATATGTGCACACTTGCTTTCCTCCAGTGGATCACTTCAGCCATCTGCTCAGCACTCATCACAGTCGAGGCCAATCTGCAATGCACTGGAATCATTAGCGATCCAGATTTTCAAGTCATCTGCATAGGTGAGCGCGTTACCAGAACTAAGTTCGGGGAGGTCATTGATATATATGGGCAACGAAAGCGAGGGTGGAGGAAGGTTCGGTTCGGTTTTTACCCCAGACGTTGTTACCAAAAGAGGAATCGGCCCAGCGTAGAACCTCTCTTCGCATCCCACAAGCCAATAGTTCGTGTACAGGAGTAACGTTTGTGGCGCGGTGAAAGTTTTTATCGAAATCTTAGATGGCATCCGAGATATCTCGGGTGTCACGTATGTGGCCATCGTCTATGACCTCTTTCGGGCTATCCATGAAGGTGAACGTGTTGATTATGAGTGACCGATCGGGAAGAATGCCATGCTCTGTGGGAAGGGCGGGTTTGTTTGGGAAAAAACACTTTTACATAGCACGTTTCAACAATTGCTTAACTAGCTTATATGGCATGCTGGTGAGGTCGATCGGCCGATGAATAGCAGGAGAGCGACGATCACCTACCTTTAGGACAAGTTTGACAATGCCCCCCGGCAGAGTGCCGGTCCGAACTGTCTGTTTGAACAATTAGTGGGGGACGTCTCTAAATATATCAGCACCATCTACCGATGTGATAAATACACTCGGGGCTATCGCGTTCATCTCTGTACTTCATTTCTGCTTCCATATGTCAACAGTCATCAGTCATCTGAACGTAGGCCATGGACGACCGCCTTGAATGTGAGGTCTCTACGGCTTCGGAATTATGCAGCTTCCTCAGCTACAGTGCTACATTTACCAGTCTATACTCTGAGCTCAGCAGTCTACAATATCAGCACATTGGTTTAATTCCACCCAAAACGAGTGCAGCAGCAAACGGAGTAGAGCCTTTTGGCCGTAGCTATGTTGTGTACGTGCTGATGGGATCGGTAATGCCAAGACCGAAATCACATGGGAGTAGCCTACACGTCGAAACCCCCAGTTACGTGGCGGATGGTTGTCTACCGCCACCCTTCTGGGTGAAGCTTGTATAGTGATCAACGATAGTGTGGCTGCTCTAAGGATCTCGGCTACAACCGTGTTTTCTCCCTTGTCTGTTCTGTAGAAATGATACTGTGTAAGTGTGCTTTAGTAGGTGTGATACGGGCTCAGTACGACTTTTTTCTGTTGTGCAGCTTGTTGCACGCAGCAGACGATTGCACAGTTCCTAACGACACATCGATTATTCCATTTTTCAGGTCCGTTTAGCATGAAACTTCGAGCGTTGTTTAATGCAGTCGAAGTTTCTGCGCATTCTTCCGCTTGACGCGCTTTTGAATGCTGTTCGGCGATTTGGAGCCGACGTCACGCTTCTTGTTCTCCTCCTAGTTGTTTTGGTTTGGTTCCATGCTGAGTCACAGCAACGTGATTATCGCGCTTTCAGACATTGCTGTAAGTATACGGTTTGCTCCTGAACCCTATTAAGATTTTCCAGCTCGGCGCCATTGGGACTACATTTTGATTGCTCTACAGAATGGGCGTATTAAATTGTTAGTTGATGAGAATCAGGCGCGTCCCCACTTGTCTACTGCACCCGTGAACAGAAAAATAGCACGCATATGTGTAGCTGCAAGTCGTCTAAGAATGCCAGTTATACAGGTGACCACGGAAGAAAGAACTCTGGCTGGAGCACAGAGAGATTTATCAGAGATGAAGCCAGAGTTGGGGTCGCTCGACGGGTACATTGCATCCGCCCTATCATATGTGACAGTTACTCGTAAGACAGCGGCTTCGCCCACTGCTTGAATGTGAGGAATCCCTCCAAGGTTGACGATTTCCAATCGTGCATACAGCAGTGCTGAACACCTGTTTCCTCCGGAATTAACGAACTTGGTTTTCGCCAACAGACTTCGCTTCAAAGCCATCAGCTAATCAACTGGACGCTGCCAGTTTACTAGAACAAGATCAAGCATCTAAGCTGGACCCAAAGTTTGGGCTAGCGTGAGTGTCCTTGCCCGTGTTCTCAAGAGTAGACCAACGTCCCTGAATGGATCAATCCGGGCACCCACACGCATATCAGATGCTGCTACCTTAATCTCCTTGGATGACCAATTGTCCGTGGGGTTGCACTTGTCCGAAGGAGTATGTCTTAAAGATATTACAGACCGAAAATCGTCCTCCACACCCCTAATCACTCCATCTGCAGAGAGGTCCTTTGAAAGGCTTTTATTCCTAAGCTCTACAAGCCAACGAACCTGCTCGGGTTACTCCTTTAATCCTAATACGCCCATACCTGACTCATTTAAGCGCCATTTTCCTCAAATGGATCGAGGCCATTTCGTATTAAGTTATCTTCCAATCTAAAATCCCACCCAATCTTTCGAGAGCGCGGAACTGCAAACTAACCTCCGGTAAGTCGGAAGGCAAGGGCGTCCCGAAAAACCATTGACCTTGGGACAACACAGGCTGATGAAGAGTCTTACAGGGACGCTCACATACGTTTAGGTTGTGATGAGACGTTCACTGCCCTCTAAGGGGGTTCACGAAAATCTGCCAAAGTCTATTCACTCTCCGTCGTTGTTGGTGCTGATTTATCAAGATCTTCTTCATGACCCGTCTCCTTTTAAGCCTAGAAAATTGAGGACGTAGACCTCAAGTGTATGTACGCCGTCTGAGTCTTTTAAGCAAACAAACAGAAATCAGACAGTTGGCCCACAACACCAGCCCTCGTATTTTTGATCTAACGACGACATGGCTTTCCGCAGATACCAGTGATAATGAAGAGCATGCTGCGGAGTGATCATTGTGCCGAACGGATTCTTCCTCTGAACGCCTGAGGGATGTGGTAACTTCCTACGCTAGGTGCTCCTTGTGTCAACTGTCGTAGGGAAATTTGGCTTCCCATAGAGAATGCGACATACTAGGGCTTAAATTACAGCTTCGTATTTGTGACAGGCTCCTTGTCGGAAATATTTACAGTCCGCTGTCTTCAGAGAATTCGAATGCGAGGCCATCCTCGCCGTCATAGACCGTCTCACGTCTAGAGTGTCTTTCCCCAATTTTCCCATTGTGGATGACTTCAGCGCACTTGAAGTCAACTGGGTAGCCGCTTCTCACGAGCAATACGATTGCGAATTTCCGAAACACTTGGCAGTGCTTAACCGTAAAAAAAGACGCACGTGCAGAGCTAACGAGAAGAAACCTATAAGTTAAAACAGCTGCTGTGTTTAGGTGCTGTCCGGTCTGTCTTTCTCGTCCCCTCAGATGGTCACCAGAAGAGAACTCGGGGCAAGTGAGTTGATGGAAAGAGCCTCTCTCTGCACAGACACGTGCGTTTCAAACAGTTTATGGGGCCCATATAAAACCACTGCCTAAGCATTGAAATTAAGCCGTGAACATCGGTTTAGAGAGGGACGTACTCGTCATTGAACGTCCCCAGCTAGTAACCTCCACAGTGTTCACCGGCTTGCGGCACTTCTCTACGAGTCTCGTCTTGAAGTTCATTATCTTTATCCACTTGAGTTTCGAAGACTCCGCGGTAACTTAATTCCTACACACTTTTCCCTAGCGAAGGACTCACGCAGCAATTCTTCACCTCGGTAGCTGACACCGGTCGAATGTGTCACGGCAAGAAGTTTTTATAGGCTTTGACCCAGAACCCTCGTCAGCCAACATGTCTTCTCTCATAGGGTTATCAACCATCCGAACGACCCTGCATCGGAGGTTGTTAGCTGCTCTTCTAGGGCCTGTTTCAAAGTGTCATTAGATTCCCACCTACTCAAGGATTAGTGTATAACTCTGTTATGTTAGACTAGTATTCTACTCTGTTCTTCCAGCTCTCTGTAACCTCCACCGCCCTGTGTTGAATGACCGCCTTTCGAGTCAAAAGATAGCCACTGGACTTCGAAACGGACAGATTGACCGGATCCGGTTGGCTTGAGTCACCAAACTCAAACCCGTGAACTGATTACTGGAAAGGTGTGTGCGTAACACATTTAGGGCAATTCACGGTTGTGTGTTTCAGAAAGGTAGTTGAGCCCGAACAGGCTTTGTGACTGTTGAACTTGGCGCAAATAGGGTTTAAGTGTGGCGCGTACCTATTTGTACCAACGGGATAATGGTCCTGAGCTGACTTACGCACTTTGATGATCCAACTGAATGTTATAGTGTATCCAAACCGGGTTTCGTCTGAAATGACTGCCTGCTATTTCTTCCTGATGCATAATCGGCCCACTCCAAAGTCCACATTGTTTCCATAGTGTAGTTCTATAAGGTCCTCTACATGGCTTTTACTTCCGCCATGGAGGAATGCATTGCAAAACATTTCGCGTTTCCTGAGAATATTTTCCGAAAGTGAGTTTTTCTTCCTGGAAGGGTTCTTTCTGGAGGATCACTTCATCCATGATTCATCTATTTGATACCACAAAGGTGCCGGGTGCTTTCCTGAGGAGCGGTTCGGACAATAGTCACAGAGCGCCGCTCCACTCGGAAACATTCATGTCATCTCGATTCATCGTGTATGCCTTATCGGACGTCACGGTGTTTTTGGTATCATTCGTTTTTCGGTTCCGTTTACAAACTGTGTCAGGGCAAACTGATTATTGCGTTTCGTGACACCGCTTCCAATTTACGGCTCTCTTGCTACCTTTACTACTACTGTTTTTTATGTGCGTTCAGTGGATTTCAATGTTTCTGTCTGAAATGTTGCATATTATTAACAATAAATGAAGCGAAATATCCTAATAATGGACAACCACGTGTTTTGCAAGAAGACCGGGCAAACAAGCTGCAAGCGAAGCTCGACCGACCATTGGCTATCGACCGGAAATTTTGATTGCGAGTGTGACCATGTACGTTCGAACAAACGGAAAAATACAGAAATGCAATCAGACAATATCAACAATCAAACTAAATAGCAAGATAGTTGGAATACATGGCGAACCAAGTGTGTCTTTACGTAGGTCTCCCCTTAGGAGGCTTCTAGCTTGAAAACCTTCGACAGAATCAAAAGGAAATAGAGCTATGGCACTGAGGTTACCGTGGGATGAGTGAGGACCCTGGGTGTTCGAGAACAGTCACCTACTACACGCTGATAAATGTTGATAACGGTGAAGAGGGGTCGGTAAGCTTGCAATATCCGGAATCGTCCACGTGTCCCTAAGGTGGTGCTGTCGGAACGAGCTACGCAACCCACCAAAACTCGAGGAGGAATAAATGGGAAATAGGCTTTCCCCACTGCTGCAGCGACAGATGAGATTGGTCTTTCCCCTCACAGTTCTCTCCGCGTGACCTGTAATGTAGGAAGAAAATAAGTATCTGGCAAGAAAACGTTATACACAAGATCACCACGTAACCTTCTGGTGGATGTTGAACTTCAGGTATTTCTGCAATGAGAAGGTTACTGGGGGGGAAGAAAACTACGTATGATAAACAACTTCTACATAGCGTTGTGAAAAAATGAACGCGACGTCCTGATCGCTTATGGCGCAGGGCAGTTGGTGTAGAGGTGTCGGGCGAAAGGGACGGTGTATGGACAGGTGCTTCCACGGATGGCTGCGGGGAAGGTTGAACAGTTTTGCCGTCTACACAGGCGATTTTCAAACGATCGACGGAAACAGTGTCATGGCGACCACGACGGCCGATTGTGAAGTGCCTTGTCGTTCGTCGGAGCACTTCGAAGTGGCCTGTTTGACGGGGTTGAAGCGGCTTGCGTACATCATGACAGCGGAGGAGTATATGTAAACAGTTGGCCAAATCCTTGTGCATTTGCGCTGGCCCATTTTGCTCACTTGGAGGTGTTGGTTCAATTTGATGCACATATCGATATAATGTGGGAGCGGAGGCTGAAGGAAATGAAGAAGTTAAATTGGGGGGTGGAACGATTTCACCTGGCAGACGCATGGTGCGTCCCAAGTGGGCATTGGGACTACATTTCGACTGCTCTTGGGAATAGTCGTATCGAACTGTTAGTGGACGAGAATCGCGCGCGTTCCGTTTGTCCAGTTCTATTTGGTGAGCGCTACTATTAATAACTTATCCTTCAACGTTTGCGTTTCGCGCCCCGGTTCACACCTTCAGGGATGAATTAGGTATATCCCTGATTCTTTCTAGTGGACCTGTTCGAAGATCATTCGGGAGTTCATTTGAAACTGGTGCACAATTTCTGACGCAGTCATAACGAGTCCAGCGCGCTTGATTTTTGTTCGGTCCATCTCAAACACTATTTCCTCCCCAAATTAACACAAAACCAGGCGACACGCCCTAAACTAACCCGGGCCTCCGTAATCAGCCTCCAATTTAATCTGAAACGACGTAATTCACCAAGAATTTCACGGGAACAATGTAATTCTTACAGGAAATAAAACACACCGTGAATGAACGAGGAAGTTTTATTACAGTGATTGGAAAGTACATAATGGAGTCCTCCAATGTGCACATCGTCCTTCCATATGAGGTTATGTTTTTTGAGGAAGAAAAATAAGTAATAAACTGACCTCCTGGAAAATTTATTCAGCAGGAATATGAACTAAATGAAACTCACGAAAATGTGGATATATATCCATGTGGGTAATGAAATTTATTGTTTCCTAACACATCCTCATGCTACATCATACGACAACGGAATACGACTCATGGTGTGCACAACATTACGCTATCTTTCGTTTGATATTTACTTTCGCTGTTGTCTTCGGTTTCCTCAATGGACAGCCTCCTTCACGGCCACGGGCCTCAGAAAACCAACATCGCATTCATTTGTGTATCTCATCTCTCCAGGCCAGTATACATAGCCTGAGTTGCACACTCTGAGGGCAGCCTTATGCGAACATTGGAAACGCTTTTTTTCTCTAGGCCTGGGGAAAGTGCGTCTTATCATCCCAAGATAGGGCGAATTCCTTTATTGCCGCGATCTCATAACGAAGAATAGGATAGACGACAACCAGATGGCCAGATCTCTCCTCTGATCGACTTTCATCACGTCCAATGAGCTCGACGCTCTATAAATCACGAAATCGTCGTCAGAACCTCCACCGAGTGACATGTGAGCAGATTGTCATTTCGTGGTAGATTCTAATCGTGCGTCCAGCGCTTAGTTGCGTCAAGATCCATCCGCAGTACAGTAGGATCAGTGTCATTCCAGAGCTTTAGAACGTCGAAGTATTGGAGGGCACTGCTGAAAATGTTATCCAGGAGATATTTGATGTAAGCGAGGAGTTACAAGGGACCTAGAATGGACCTTTGGGAAACTCCCGCAGGAATGGAAGAGGGAGACACTAGGTATGATACGGTTTCAACAGAGATAGTCGACAGTTAAATTCGGTAGTAATCGTATACTGGGGAAAGCTGATGGTCGATCTCTACTCGCGTTATTTGTTAACAGTTGTTCGCATATGATATTTATTTGATCAAGTAACACAGCGCTATTAAAGTCACATGGAAGGTTATGTCAGAATGTCGTCATAGCTCACATTGTCAGTTTTATGTTATCTCGTTTATTGCGTGAGTTCGCTCCCCATTCTTGGTTCCACTGATATATCCCACGCGAGCAAACATTCCACCCCGCCGGGACACTCAAAATTCCGCAATTTTTTAACATATTGTAATCCTCTTAAAATTGTTTGAAATTTGAACGAAGAACGACGTCCGGTCGAGAGGTCCATCCACCGCAAAGTATATGCGGCACAATTCCCCCACCATTGAAAAATTTCCTGCACACTTTTCCGGGACTATCTGCATGAAATAATGGCCAAATTTTTCTCCAATATATCCCGTCTATCCTCCAAGCACCTCCTTTCTGGCACGACCCTGAGCATTAGGCCAGAGATCACCTTATGGATTCCCAAATGATGTGACAACTATTTTATCGAATTTTGTAGATCCCAAGTACTATCGTCTCAGAAGTATGTATATCAAAATTTTCTCCCTAAAATTGAATTCCCCCCCTCATATAATCTGTTTTGTCGCTATATCCACATAGCTGACACATTGTACAATTTAAAATTTTGGTGTTCAAGTGTGTATACGTTTAAAAATCTCTAAGTTGATCACGCTCTTCTGAGCGTGTTTCTCACAAATGCGTCCAGAAATATACCATTATTATAAATCTAAGAGTTCTATTATCAGGAAGGGAAACAATTCAGCTAAAAATCCGTCCTTGAGTATCACGGGCTCCCAGTCTTTGTTCCAGCGGGGCTGCATGGAACGCGATCGAACGCCTTGGCGGAATCAAAGAAGATAGCATCTAGAATGAGACCATTGTCCTTGGCCTTCGTCAGGCCAATCATGAAAGTTCATGCTTGTTATGCAAGAACGATTAAGAGGAAGGCTGTGCTAAATAAAACAGAAGTTGGTCCGTTAAGTAGTGGTTGAGGGTGATACGCTTCAATACCCGACCAGCATAAACTATTCATCCATATAGCAATTTCTGTGGAAAATTTCCCGGTGTGATGTATTGGGACTGAGCTCAATCAGCAGGGTTAATTTGTAAACGGAATTTCCACAGAACATGCTACATTTTTCCACCGTTACAACCTGCATCTTGATGCGCAATTTGTTCAAATACTTATCCGAATCTGTAGTGGCCTATCAGCGCCATCACGGAAGCTTTCTAAGTGGTCGATGGTAAGAAGTTTGCTGGTTTTCCGCTTTCACTGAGGGCATCTTCAGCGTGTAATAACATCTGTGCTGTTTGGTGTTCGTGTTTGTAAAAAAACCTTTGGTTGATCAGACAACTTTTTTATAGCTAAGTATGTGAACTTACATTCGTGAGATTCGTATTGAAATCGTACAGTATACAAGGGTGTATGCATTGGTTTACACATGCATACTTCGAAGTTTTGATGTTTCACTTCCTCTCTGCCGGAAATATTTGCGAAGATACGTAAGCTCAAACGTCCATGAAACGTGTATTATTATTATGGTGTCCATTATGCACAAATGGACTGAAATACTTCTCTAGCATTTAGCGATCATACACCACTTACTTCTGTCAGACATTCGCAGCAGTTTCAATAAAGCGCTTTTACTGCTTAGTTGGGTAGTCAAAATCCAGTTTGAACCTGCGCTTACTTCGGCTTGCTGTAGGACAAGTTGATTCAGTCGCCTTATCGGACATTGCCACCGACGACATTCCCGTTGTCGGAAGTGCAGACCGTGGGTCAACGGTGGTGCATGATCCATGCAACGTTAAATCCTGTCGTGAACTATTCTTCAGCAGTGGGTTGTGGATCAAACGTGGCGGACAAGAGCGCCGGTAATGATGAAAGTATGCTGGTAGTGAAAATTCGGGGGATGTCTTTTAGGTTGTAGGTAAATTAATTCTTCCGTCTCATGGATTTTCTCTGCACATCGACAGGCCGGCCAACT
This sequence comes from Paragonimus westermani, assembly GCA_008508345.1. Lineage (NCBI taxonomy): Eukaryota > Metazoa > Platyhelminthes > Trematoda > Plagiorchiida > Troglotrematidae > Paragonimus > Paragonimus westermani. Next base: position 22,949 of record QNGE01006930.1, read on the forward strand.
GATTCAATGACGTGTACGAAGCCCGGATTGCGTGTCAGATATCCTTCCGGTGGTAGCCTGACAGCGATGACTGCATTGTATTGTGTCGCTGATATATCTCGGTAAATTGCAGCGGATGCCTAACTCTTGTCTTCCGCATCGTTCGGCTGATCCATAGAGTATACTGAGAACACCAGGACCGAACAAACTGCTCTGGAACGGTGGTGACGAGTATGCTCAATGAAGCTCGACAGCTTCGCCGCCACCTTCAAGATGTCGAATTTGGGCGCTGAGTGTGCGCTACATATTCAACCACACGTAGACAGGATGACAGTCTTTAGAGATTCGCTGAAACAATGCTAGCAGATACAAGGTCCATCAATCCATCCGTAGCCCGGAGAAGTTTTTGTTTTTGGCGTATTCTTTCAAGACGGCACGCCCACTTACGTCGAAGGTGTATCCGAGAGACATAAATGCAGAGCTTGATTCGTCGCTGTGCAAAAGACTTTGTATCACTGGAAGTGATGCTATCGCATCTGTGAACTTGTAAGTGATCATACCTGTGCGTGGTGACGTTCTGTGAGTGCCCTTGTGGGTGCTTATTTCAAGCAGACCATGATTGTGATATATGCATTTTCCGAGGAGTGCACGCGCGCGGACTGGTCGTTTTTCCGCTGCCCACTTGCCGCTCACGTAATGATGATTTTCGAAGTCTCATGGATCGACATCGTGATGATTGCGATCCGTCTTCTTTTGAATCTCTTCCCACTAATCTAGCAGCAGGTATCCCATGTGAACCGAAGCACCTAGTTATCTGGGAGTAACCTGCAGGATGTTGAGTATGGGGAAGAGAGACGTCCGTTTTAAGATTCCCACACTTCAGAGAGCTGGCTGACTGTCCAAAATTTCGTCCCTTAACATCGCCTTCATCCATGGACGCAGACGAGCATTTGGATTATGTGGTCGAAACCGTAAACCAGCCAAACGTCCGCTTGAAGCTTGACGAGTGCAAGTTCGACATCTTAACTGCACAGCGACGGAAACAACGGGCGGATCATGTTGAGGTTGCAGATATATGTACGCAGTTTTGTTTGCAACATGAATCGGAGACCGAACTGATGCAGTTGGAGATGAAGCTGCAGGACAACGACACACCAGGCAAAGCGTCAAGTGACCATTCTGAATAATATTTATTCACAGGTGCGACTTTTCTTCGATACTGTGCAGGGACGGTTCGTCGTATACTGACGAGAGTTTTTTTGGCAAATTTCTCAGACGAGTGCGACCTATCCGGAATGCACGGGAAGACTGGGATGGTGAGCAATCTGATCAACTTGGTTGGGCGCGGTAATTTGTTGCCCGTGCGTGCTTGCAATATTGCCTTCCAGATGCCTTCCGCATTGAGGTCAGGTTCGAGCAGGTGTGAGACACGGAGTACAATATCGTTGTACGTGAAGTGTTGCAAAACGCTAGATTGGGAAAATTGCTTCGTGCCAACAAAAGACACTTGCGGCCATCCGTAAGTAAATGCACAACAGCAGTAGCGGCACTATCCTGTATCATCAAAGCCGTCTGTACCATGTTCCGTACCAACAATAGTTACCTGTTTTCCAGCTTGTCTTTCGGGAGTCGTAGCCGGAACCGCCGTCGACTTCCCAAAATGTGTATTGGACCCAGGCTTAGAATACACATCCATGAACACTTAGTCTTTGGCACTCATAGGTTCGTACAAGTAACGGTTGGTGTTGTGTGGCGCGCAACCGAAACCAGCGAGCGCGCACGGATTGAATTTGAGTTGCGTAACGAAGCGTGCTATTGTGTTGTCGGTGCTGTTTTAGTTCGCGTTTGTGTAAGTCGTGTGCATGGTTTAATGGGCCTCCGGCTCATGCTTGATCGTATTGTTCCTCTTGTTAGGACTGCTGTCAGAACCCCTACTTCGGAAGAACGCTTTTACCCGGTGCCTCCGCATTACTCCAGATTCAAGCCACAAGTGCCACGGACAGACAGAGAGGAATCGGCTGGCCTGAATGTTGCAGATGTCAGTCTTAGCGTCACAAACTGATGGATGGTTGGTACATCATGGAGAGCTACGTGTGTTTTCATACCGGTTGGCTCTATACAGTTTTTGTTGTATCTCGGTTAGTAAGGGATATACGGAATTTTGAAAGTGGCCATCACCTCGTTCGTGAGTGATATTTGTGACCGATTCATCTTTCTGCAGTATTGCTAGAAAGGATTACACATATGAAGTGGTTCATATAGGCAAAGTAAACGTTTTGTTCGCATTTTCTTAGGAAAATTTGAAGAGCGTGAAATAGTTAATTTTTGGTGTAAAACTCCCGGTGGTTAATTTCAGGGTAGTTTCGGGCCATTGCTCCTAAAATTACCGGATAATCTTAAGAAAGTATACAGATCTTTGAAAAGGTTTCACTGGTTGAGTAGGTTCCCCGTCATTCTGCACGGATTCCTAGAAATGCTGATTGGCTAGTAGCTAGCCGGAGAGTGTTGGTCGCTCGGTTTGAATGTGGGTGTGACTTTTGCCACTTTTGAGGCACCAGGGACAACGTCAGTCTGGATTGCCTGTTTAAACGGCCTACAAAAAAATTATACCAGACTAACAGCTGCTTCCTTATAAATTATCGGATGGATCTTATCAAGACTAATTGTACCAAATGAATTAACCCTGAATAGGAGGTCTTCAACATCCTGACAAGAAAACTCAGTGGAATCGGGCGGCTAACGGAAGTTTACTGGATCTGGGGAGGATCTTACATTGTAGGAGTTCGGTGTGTCCAAAGACTTTTTGTTTGCACTTACTCCAGACATCGTGAAACGCCATTAGGTCCCCCAAATTACTAGCAGGAGAGTGACGATCGCCTACCCTGAGTACAATTGTGACAATGGTCTCATTCCATGCCTACGAAGGAGTGCCGGTCCGAAATGTCAGTTTGCACAGTTAATGGGGGGCGTTTCCGAATATGACAGCACCATCATTTACCGATGTGTCGAATAAATTCGGGGCTATCGCGTTCACCTCTCTAATCCACTTCCGCATCCATATATGAACAGACATCCATTGTCACACGGAAACGAACGATCCAACACCCGCAACACTGAATTTCGGAATCAACACACGTCAATTCAGCAGTTCAGCGCCTGATACACGGATCCGAGGAGGAAACTCAAGGTTTCCTGGCCCGGTCGTATTTTCTCATTCAGTGTCAACTGATGATCTGATGATCCGAAAGCAATCATTAAAGATGCCGTGCAGCATCACTGTTGGAGACTACAGCAGATACCGCGAACAGAGTAGGACAAATTGCACTATGGACTTGCAAGTGAATGAAAATCAAGTGGTGCTCAGAAGTCATCCATAGAAGCGAAACTAACTTCCTCGGAAGGGAGGCCGTTTCAAAGAATAAATAGCCGCATGTGAATGAAACTGCCGCCTGAGGGAGATCCGAAGGCGAGGCTTGGGAAGCCTCTTGTTCTGTCCTCACCGGTCGTCATCATTTGTTGCAATAAAAACTGTCCTACGGGACAAACCTTGAGAAGGAAGTACGTGTGAATTAACTCGCCGCTGAGTCGTTGAAATTCAAGTGGATACAAATCCAGAATTTCAGGTCGAGACTCGTGTGCGACATTTCTTAGGCCCGTAGCTAGCCTGGTAGCCGCGCTCTGGACATGCTGAATGGTTGACAGGTAACTCTTCAGGCCAGTATACACGAGCTGATTAGTACACTCTACGAGCTGCTTTACAAAAGTCCCACGAGGTGTCCAAAATGCTTCTTGACCGTGCGGGGACAGGTGCAACTAGCTATCCGAGGAGCAGTGAATCAATTTTTTGACCGCTATCTTATGGCTCAGATGGAAAGATCGTCTTTCAGGTCAATTTTCATGAGATACACTCTGAGGAACGCACTGTAAATTGCGAAGGAATTAATGGAAGCCCCACCGAGAGGTATGCGAGCAAATTTATTGTAACATATTGGCAGACGCGAATCATCCGATCAGCGCTTAATTGTTACCGACAGACAAGCAATCTCCCGTTCCGATTCCACGTATGAAGTGGA
>QNGE01006931.1:12425-26990 GCA_008508345.1 Paragonimus westermani
TGCTTCAGTCGCTTTGGACACCATTTCTCAGTTCCATCATGTGGCGAAAGTCATTAAGTGTCATTCTACCTTCCAACGATCTTTCCCATATCTCTCCCGTATTTATCCCGCGATCATTTCGATTTAAGCGGCTACTGAATAGTGGTGTGAGTAGCACGGTGCGACCGTCTATCCTCACTACACTACCTAACAGCTTGTCAACCTGATTGCCAAGCGAATAAAATTAATAGGAACTTCCGTGTAGTTAATTGGAGCGGGTTTTAATTGAAGGTCAATCAGACGTCCAAACTACCATCCGAAATTATCAGGTTGGTAACAGTTGATCATAGTGTTTAATTGAGCAGATGGTTGTGCACAGGAAGTGAGTCTTGATTCAAGAGTTGGAGAACAGAGGTGATGGCTCAAGTCAAAAATATCAGCTTGATATCAAAACACTCAATATCAGTGCACTGAGGAGTGGTGTTGAGCAGATTACAGCAAGATGCGGTGCCACTGTTCGTTCAGTTCGTTGTTGCTCTCGAATCACCGTTGTGATCGTTGAACAATCAATCTAAGCAACCTTGGAGTGGCTGTGCAAACGCAGCAGACGCCTGTTTTTGAAACCACGGAACCAACGCGGATTTTTATACATTCCGACTCACAAGAGTCTAAGTTTCTCTCCGGTCATGCAACAACACAGCATTAACTCCAGCCTATCTTTAGAACCTTCAACCCGATGGTTTCGTGTGTCTTGTTATCAACTGTTTCCTCGACAGTCTACGATATTAGGATGTGGTCCAATTGATATCCGTTGTAATTTATTGGCTGACTGGACAAGTTGGGACATAAATCTGCCAGAAACATCTCGTAGGACATCTTTCATTTCGTTGCAGATTTGCAGAGGAATAATGTGAATGGCCAAGCTTATTTTATATAAATTCAACTCAACCGTTCCTCCATCAACGAAACTACCCTTTCATTGTGGTAAACTCCCTGACACCTAACATGCTAGCGAAGTTTGTTGCTTTGTATAAATAAAAATTACCGCCAAGTTTTCCACTAGATCTTTCACGCATTTGCTCAGACCACTGAGAACTAGCTCCATTGGTCTCGTCAAGTGACATCTTTGAGACAGCCCATTTTCAACGTCTTGCTCTATAGTGGCCCTATCCTATATCACATTTTTTCAGGAAGCTCCCATGAATATGTTTACTGACGTTTGTGTAGCTTGTGGTTTTTCGGAATGTGTAGCACTTCCCCAACCGACAGGTTTTTGCTCCTTGTTCACTAGATCAGCTCGCATTTGTGTTTGAACAAATCGCAAACAACCCATTGAAAACCTGGGCTGCATCCACCCAATCGCTATCGGATTGATCTCAGAGCTGCACACTTACCTACACCTGGAAATGAGGTGGCAAATGTCAGCCAACGAGCGACCGTCTACACATGTGACTAACCAGTCCGAGCCAGTATAGTGTCAGTCCAACCCTTAGCCACAAGTCAAATGCCATATTGTTCGGCCATTTTGATCACAAGAAATGTGGAGAAGTGTCACTAATGGAACTAGGTGTTACATTTTAAGACTCAGAAGCCAGTGTTTGCATATAATGTGTCAAGGTTGCTGTTCTGGGCGGATTTGAATGTGTTAAACAAGATGAAATCTGCTCGCTATGTATTAACATTCAACTCATCTCCCCTTATGATTTTGAGAGAAACGGTCTGAATATCGTGTTTTGAAGAACTTGGCAGTTCAGTAATTATATTCAAATCAACTATGATAGCGCTCACGATCCAAAGGATGATCGCTGAGATTGTTGAGCAAAGGGGCTTTTCTCAGTGTTATTGGCTGTTTTTCCGTTTTTGTACGATAAACTTTGTACAAGAATGAACAAATGACTGTTCAACAGTTTCATGGAGAACCTTAATAGATGCATTGCAGCTGAGTGTACACTTATTGTTTTTGTTTCAGAGTAGGCCTGTACACAACGGAACATTGTTTAGCGACCTTGATTATTTATAGCTGTGTTCAAATGCAAATTGCCATCTGTAGCCCTCTTAGTGTGAACCTATACATTTGCTTACACGTTTGTTTGAACGAGTAGGGATACAACACATACCTCGCGTCTCCTTTTCGTTTCGTTGTATTTTCGTCTCGTTCAATAGTTCGAACGTCGAGTTCGTGTATTTACATGTTTTTTCTCATTGCCTTATTCTCAATTGATTGTCTCGGTCCGCTTAACTCCACAACCGGTAGGCGCATCGGCTGATAGGCATAACTTTTGTCGTCTGTCACCTTATATTCCCTTATAGGATGCGTCGAACTTTATAAGGTAAGACGACACGTGGTATGCGTTTAGTCGCCCAAAGTCACCTGAGGCACGCGGCAGTTCCTGGTCATTGCAGCTGGTCCGATATGAATACCCAGTGAACTCTGACCACACATCGAGCTCTCTTTTAACTGACAAATGTTATCTTTTCAGAAGTCCAAAACACTTTTGATATGTTATCTCATCTTTTGTAACCAATATTTTGGGTGCACTTCACTGAGAACATTTCATTAATTGATTTCCAGCGGATAATACATGAAACAAACAGTGCACCAAGCCTTTTACTCAATAGTAGACTTCGCGATATCCGACTCTTAAATAATTGCCTCATCCCTTTAAGCAACAGAAAACAGTCTCTTCATGGTATCCAGCTCCCGGAGTCCGTTTACAATCCCAATGTCTGCCAGACAATTTTATCGGAAGTTTTACGGTCCCGATTTATGCTTTTTAACGACACTGACTCGCATTCCTGGCCGCAGCTATCTCTGCATCTTGCTAGAATTAATTCAGCTTAGTCACTGTCGGGAAAGTCTCCAGATCCCAAAAAACATTTCATTTGTCTTGCAAAAGGCTTAAGAGGTATTGCTATTTTAACCTTCAAATTGGGCATGGATGCATGATTCCCTGTTTTCCACGATCGTTTCGAACCCTCGTTACTATTTTTGGCATTTCGCCTACACGCTTTCTGATTGGTACTTCGCCGAGTTGTCCATACTTTTGTCTGGTCCATTTTTCGAACTTGCTTTGCTGCTGTCACAAACCTCATAAATACGAACGAGTTTGTGACCATGCTGTCTTTGGACTAAACAACTTAGTGGAGCTCTGTTCGGAGATCAGTCTTCTTCCTATCTTCAGCGTTAGGTGGCTGGGTTGGCTAAGAAGTTCCGGGCTAGTTGCGCACACTCCGTCGTCCGTTGTTCATTGTTGTTATCCGTTGGTTCGTTATCCACCCTGCGGTTATACATTGTCCATTTATTCGTGTCCATAAACCGTAGGTACAGTTACAACAATCATAATTACTGATTAGTTGCCGAACATACAGACTATAGATGGCGGGTATCATTTTGAATGACTCAACTTCGATCACGTGAACAATGCAGAATGGGATACCACACCTATGCGGTAGCCTTGAAATGAAGATACTCGGTCAAGTGTGCACTCTTCTGAAGGTACCATCGGAGGTGGACTGCACGGTAGACGTACCAGAAGCAACTGTATCAGTGGAATGTTCGTCCTTAATTATGTGACATTCATTTCCTTTCTGGAAGTTTTTAGTTAACTGTGTTAAAATATTTTTTTCCTACATGTATAAGATATCCAAACGAGCCATGCTCACTGTAAACACTACTCATTCTGTATCAATTTGTGTCCATTGATTGTAAGTGGCACGTGTAGGGAAAAGCACGTCGCCCGTGAGATCGAAACGAGAACGTTTGGACCGGACTGACATTTCCGGAAAGCCCATCAATAGTAATGAGGTCAGGAGCGGTCATATTGAAGCTCACGCGAATTGCACGCAACACAAACGCAAGTCTACTCACAATTCGCATTAATTGAGGTGATCAGTTTTCTCTCTGATTGCTTCAGGTTGAGGGCTAGTGAGCGGTCGATTGACAATGTAAGGAGTCCCACGCTTCATGGCATTTCATGTGCGCCGGGACAATCTGAATGACGCAGCAGCAATATGAACAAGTTTGAAACTTGTCACCCAATTTGCCGATGCGTCTCCCAATGGATGTAGGCCAGTTGACTCCATTATGATTAATCAAAACTTGGTCTGCGGAAGAGATTATGACTTTGGCTTTACTACTGACACGAGGGAACAGTCTACCAACTACACGAAGGTTTTCTTGGAATTCTTCCCTGTCTTTTAATTCCGCTTCAAAAGTTGTCACGGGAATTCAACTGGTTGATTAAAACAGCCATTATTCATCCGCAGACAGCTGTTGCCGGTAGTAAACCGTCATGGATATGACCACCATGCATTGCGTTTGAAGGATTTATCAGAATAAGACCCTTCCATTTTAGTTCGGCCGACGTCTGTAATCTTTAGTAAATCCATGAGCTTGGTGTCTACTGGTGTTGAAAAGAGGACATAGTCAAAGCTATCGTGCCCATGCGGTGAACGTTGTTGCAGCTTGCTTATAACCGTCGGTTTGAGTTTTGTGACTGATTCACAGGAACGACTTCCAGTTCAGTTCAGTTCACGAAAATGCATTTTTTGGTACACCCTAGAGATATCAGCATGAGTGACAATGACAAATGAATCTTCTGAGTTTCCATGGTAAAAATATATCTTAACCTTTAAATTTGACATTGGAAGTGAGCGGTAGTGTTCAAAATAGTGTAGTGATGACATACTATTGAGTGTGTTTGAGTGTCGATTGTGATTTCCACACTTTTTGTTGTGAAACTCCGCACGCGCTTAAACAGGTAAAGATACTGACAGATACTCCGTGAGCTTTTTTTTGTTCCACTCTATTACCGTTTTGTCTTGTTGCTCGGTCGTTTACAATTTGATCCCGTAAATCGGCAATATATTTCCTGCTTAGTTATTGCGTCGCTCTCGATCAGTCGTCTCAATTCGGTGCACTCTATACCAGCAACCGTGTGATGTGAAATCTCATTCTTCTATGTGAAAACTTTCTTTACTTTGTGGGGTCTACGTTTTCCAAAGCATGGCAACTGCGTAACAACAGCATAGAAATCCCATTTCTAAGGTCTGAATATATTCCGTTCACCTATTTGTACGGTCACAATGGCTAAGGGCTTGACCAGAAGGTATTGTGGCTTAGGCTGCCGCTCACCACAATAGTAACGCGAAATATCCTAAAGAAAGAAACCGTTGCTAAAAAGCTAGGAGATTAAAAGACGACCAAACGGAAGAATTAGAAGTGGTACTAATGCAAGTTCACCATAGACTGCAGCCATCTTAGATAGTGTTTACAGCCAACAATCTGAGTGATCACGGAGACCATATTCCGGCAAGTGACACCTATCCACTCTATGCAATGGAATAGTCCAGATCTTCATACTTCGTGACCACGTCAGTGTTTGAAGATCACACAGATTTACCCAACTGTTGGTTATCTCAGTATACAATGTCTAGTGCGGTAAACACTCATCTGACACGCGGTGTCGTTCAGCTTGTCATAAAACAAATTTGGGTAAACCCTTTCTCTCTCTGTCACAGACTCTTAACCTCTGTGTTTGATTTACAAGATATCAATCTAACAGATTTCGCACTGATTCGATCCGCCACCGAATCTCAGTACTAAACCCTACTTTTCACCTTCGTGACTGGAAGGGGTTTGAGGCGGACCCGATATACTAAACAGTATGCCTGCAAATGGTATAGAATATGTTGACAGTGTGTTGCTATAGCTTCTCTTTGTCGGGGTTGTTGAAAACGTTTTTCTTCAGGATATTGTTTGATCACATAGTAACGTTCGCGCTACAGATCGGTGGGATATAGCACTGTCATATCAATGGATTGGGCTGAAACTCCGATTTGGACTCTAATTCTTTATTAATGGGGCAACTTGAAAAGGAAAGTATACACTTGGGACCGGACCCTGTTGATGAACTAAATGTTAACATCGTAGGAGTTTACCGAGGCACACTCAAATCAACGCCTCTGGCGATGCAGATAAGGACAGACGCGTGCTTAACTCAAGAAGAATGTGCTGTTCAGCACATTCTACCTTCAAACATTCGCATTCAATGATATTGCAACTTTTTTGAAAGCCACCACAACTTGGTTCTAGATTAATCACATTCCAGTGCATTATTTCGGTTACTATATGAAGTGGTCCGGTTCGATGGGTGGTCATCATCGAAGTAGATGATTAGGCTCGGAACCGTACTATCTGTATCAAATTCTATCTTGCTTTATGGTTCGTGGCAGCTGACCAAAACTCACTTTGTTATTAAGTGAATATCACTCATGGTTGATAGTTGACTGTTTTTACATAAGCTTTCCGGACAGCACGATCCAAGAGGAGTACTGGATTTAGGTTTTGCCCCTAACAGAAAGCTCTGGTGCCTATCCTCATCGGAATCGGAATTTTTACTCCAACCCTCACGTAGATTACCTTGAACAAGCTGGCAGGTTATGTTTTTTCCCTTCGGTTGGTACTAATCTCAGGTAGATCAACGTCTGCACAAGTACAAACAGAAGTGACGTCGGAAGTTGCGTTACTCATTCACCAGTCACATGATAGTGGATTCCGTGGTCCTGGACTAAGACAACCACAGTCGCAGTTAGGACCACATGATATTTCAGTTTTGCCTGATGTGGGGTCGATGGCACTTTGGTCAAAATGGTTGCTTCACGGAAGAGTCTCCAGAGTTCCAATCCTGGCTGTAACAAGGACATACTCTGCTGCCAACCTCTACAAGACGCTAGCTTCAAGTCCAATTTTTGCTCTCGACTGGAGCTGGCTGAATAGGAACCAGAAACCTACAACTAAGTGTGGGTGCCCTTCAACGTGAATGAACCAAAAGCTACCAAACTTACTAACAATTCCAGTAATCTCGTAACGAAGTCTGTCTGTATCGCCATACTATCACATCTGGTGGATTCAAATCACACTGTCAACGTAAAGGACGCAGTTCGCCTAGTCTACCGAGTTAAGGCCATCCAGTCGAGAGCGGTGAGGAGTAGGATTCTGTCTACAGCGGAGGCTATTGGGATCCGTATGCATAACCCACCCTTGTGCGCCAAGAAACGTTTTGTTTAGGCTCTGGATCTGCCCTGGCCAATCCCCACCCTGTTAGCCTGTCAACACCCATTGTTCAAGTGGGTACTTGATTGCAATGTGACATTGAACTGATTGACCTCATTAACCATACGTCCCCCGTTTACTCCCCTGATGATTCTCCCGTGAAATGTGTGATATAAATGTGATGTATTTCGCCTGATAATGAATCACTGAAAACGAGCGTGTTCGCTACACATTATTTTTCAATTCAAATAATCATCACTTTCGTAACTTTTGGAGGATGACGGTCATTTGCCCAGTCAAAATTTCGATGTATGGCTCCCATTGTTTCATACAGCTCAACNCCCGTGAAATGTGTGATATAAATGTGATGTATTTCGCCTGATAATGAATCACTGAAAACGAGCGTGTTCGCTACACATTATTTTTCAATTCAAATAATCATCACTTTCGTAACTTTTGGAGGATGACGGTCATTTGCCCAGTCAAAATTTCGATGTATGGCTCCCATTGTTTCATACAGCTCAACTTAGTTCCATGGTGCTCGGCATGTTGATTGCCAAAAATCAGAACGTTGACGAATGATCAGGGTGTAGAAGATGGAATATCTCGAGTGCGACTGTACGCAAGTGAGGTCCCGGGTTTGGCGGTTTAATGAATGAGTGAACATTCTCACAACACAAGGTGGTCTGGTCGCCGTATTGACTTTTGTCTGGACAGCTGGAATCACTGCGAGCGCGACTTATCGAAGGTGTGTGGACGAAATAATCGTGGTCGACGATACGTTACTGTAAGATTTTAATTGCAGTCACGAGAATCTAATATTCACGGCAAAGTTAGAAAAGGATCAGTGTCTGCCGTTTTCAGACGTACTGATCCAACGCAGAGCTGACGGCACCGTAAGATGCTCGGTCTACTGAAAGTCTACGTGGACATGACAGCACTTGCGCTGCGATAGTTTTGTCTGGGTTCAGCATAAATGGGGTCTAGCAAGGACTTTATTCGACCGAGCTAGGAAAATTTGTGCGGCTGATACAATCGACGAAGAATATCATCATCTTGAAGACATTAAAAGTAAACGGTTACTCACAGTGGTTTATAAGACAGTTCAATAAACCACAGGTTAACAACCAACCCTTTAATTTGGCTGAACCGAAGGCTGCATTCATTCGACTTCTTTTCAAGGGTGATGATGTCTGTTTACTCTTGAAAAATCGACCAGTTTCCACTGTGAGATGAGGTTTCTACGCGACCAAATTAGTTCTCAATTTTGACACCAGCGAACTTAGATGGCGGCATCTGGTTCGGATTAGCCTGTCGCAGTGACCGAAGCTAAAAGGCGCTTACGCCTAACCATCATCGCAAGTGGCTTGCACCGCACCTCTTGCATTTCCGCACACACCACATATCCAGTGTAAACCTGAAGGAACAAGACCAGTAGGTGTGTTAGTGAGGCCTTCGTGTCCAGCTGGTCCGTACTGGCTGGTTGATTTGTAAACTAGCACAAAGCTGAGAACCACTACCTATCGAGAAAGAAACACAGAGAGACTTCATTGGTAAAATCTAAGTTGGGATGGAAAATGTTAAAAATGTACTGTAATTCAACAAAGGAGTACATGTTAGTGCACTCTAGAATGTATATGGGGAAAATCAGAATGCAACGTTTGACTGGAAGAAGATACAAAATATTCGTCCACTAACAAATCAGAGGAATAGGGAAGGTAGAAGGCCACGGGCATACAGGTTCCTGAAAATGGGAGCAGGTCAGTTGCAAACGACGATAGTCGTTGGTTGATGTTAACAAGAAAAATTGGATATAAGTAGTATAACCTATTTGACCGCAACGCACTTGTCGTCCCTTGGCCGACGGTGTACCATGAGTACGTTGGTGACCTACTAATCCGAGGCGGTCAGCGCATTCGTGGCCGCATACATTGTAACGCTATACAGTCAGGTCATCACGATCTGTGGCACTGATGGTTTCCTTGCGTAGCTCATGCTTCACATCACGGCCAGGCAATTACTGCTCACTGTACTGTGCTCGAAGCTTACCTTGGTGCGAAAGCCTTGCATCATTGCGATATTAATTCCATACCTGCTCAGTTCCATAGCGATCAGTGCAGTTTGGCGTTTCGGCTATCCTATTGTTGTGAATCCAGAAGACGGATGACAAATGTTTTATTGCAGAAACTAGTACACTACTCAAGCCGCTCAACGGGACTAGGAACAAAAACACTCATTTGCACACCGCAGTCTCCTGAGGATGCTCCAGTCGCTTTGGACACCATGTCTCAGTTCCGTCATGTGGCGAAAGTCATTAAATGTCATTCTGCCTTCTAACGATCCTTCCCGTATTTATCCCGCGATCATTTCGATCCAAGCGGCTACTGAATAGTGGTGTGAGTAGTATGGTGCGACCGTCTATCCTCACTACACTATGGTGTTAAAACGATCCAAGAGCGTGCGCACACACCATGTTCCATTGGAGGACGTCTTACGTCTTTGATGTTTCAGGTTGGTCGTCATATTACTGAGGCTCAAGTGAGCATTGTTTGCTGTAGGATTTATGCTGGTAGGGTCTTTAGGGTAGGGAGTGTTTGGCAGTAGCATATCTTCGCCTATCCATCCTGCTGTATGTAACAGATGGGGAGACTCGGTTTGTCCTGCGGGACGACCGATGTATTATGGTATTTGGTTTGTAGTGTATTGACCTGGATTAATGTGGGCTTTGGGTACTACCAGGGCGCCCAAACCTAAACAAAGGAGCGACTGGGGCTCTCTACCAAAGCTTTTACTGCGGGGCAGCGGGTAACACACACATGAATACACAATTGCAGTAATATCGGCCACGAGCAACGACCAAATTGCAATGGCTGTGCACAGGTTCGCGAGCCACACATCTGTAAAGTTAACACACATTACTACACTATATTACGGCAAAGATCAAGTCACACACAAAACCAGAACAAACATCATGTCTAAACCTAACATAGCACACCGGCATCATCCACAACGAGCTCAATTGCATTTTGTCTGGCCCCTCTCCACTGACTAATCCGATATGGCTTAACTTACAAGGACCGCCTTCCTAGCCAGCACAGCCCGCCGGATCAAAACAACACAAACCTGCCTACCGCACCAAGGTGCATACGTACATACTTGCACAAATAAGATAAATGTATTAGAAAATTACGACTAATAAGCACTGCAGTTATGCGGTCGAAGATCCCGATCTTCTGCTCTGAAGTGCTCGCTGTTACGGTGCTTTGTTGTATGCGCGTCAAAGCCGCCTGTGTGCCCCACACTCGTGTCAAGGCTCGAGGTGCGTTCTGATTGGTCGCGGCTTCAACGGTCCACACTCTTTAAAATGACCCGTACGCTTGCAAATGCGACAATACAGTGTGTAATTCTACTGAGTCACTTGTTCTTACTACCGTTTTTAGTGTCCGTGAGGCTTGCTGCTAATGGAGCCCGAATACAAATACAACATGCATTCAACAAAACAGTGGATTTTTAATTTTCCAATTCATAACGAGAATCCGAGGGCATTTTGGCGCTTAAAGATAGCCATTATCCGGTAATTCACATCGGTCGCTGAAGGTACTTTGCCCAAAACTCTCTCACACCGTTTTAAGCGAATGCTGTTCGGAAGGGGCTTGATTGTTATCTGGGTCATCAAAAGACTGACATGACGTGATTTATGGTTGAGCAGATCTCAGTGTATCTCTACTGGTGTTTCCTACAGACGTGTTAAATGTAAAACATTCCAAACCACAAAATAATCACAAATAAGAATAAAGTTCAAAACCAGGTCAGTTTCTTCCACACCATCATCACAAACAGTTCTGTGTGTACACAAAATTAGGTGGTGAAGTCCGATTGCACTGGCGTCGATGTATCTTAACAATTGTTTGTCTTGGGTCGAGAACGGAACAAAAATGACGTGACTGTTTGTTAGGTCCGTTTTGGTAAGTGTTGGGCAGCCCTAGTTCCAAGCTGAGAAGCATTTCTTCTAACCTAGGAGGTTCCGCATCTACTTATGTATTCATAAATTCCACTTGAAGTGGTGTACTGAGGCGATGGTTGCTAAACCGGAGGTGTGGAGATTAGGACTGTTCTGTACGCGGCCACTGGCTTCATAGCAAGAACGTGCGGACAATAGCTGACCTTAAGCGTTGTTCAGCTATTCAATAGACGTCGTTCCCTTTAAATGGCGGTTGTAAAACTACTGTTCTCGATTAATTATTTTGTACATTACTCATGTTGAATTTTCTCATAAATCCTTTCGGATATCCATTCTCTAATATATTCTGCACCAGTCGATGTTGTTCATCATCCAAATTGTTGTTAATGCAAGGTCGTCTGCGGTAAACACTAGTAGGGGTGCAGCACAATCTGCTCGAACATAAATCGTGTCGTCAGTATTTCGTCTGCTCTATTCAAGTGTGTTACGAGAAACGATCCTTTCAAATACAGGTCATCCACTGAACATGAATGATTGCCGAACGGATCATTCGCTGGAACTGGGTTGTGAAATTAACAGGTAATTACATAGGTGAGACTGTTTCACAGTTAACGTATATTCACACTGGAACATACTGTCCAGCCCTGTGGTCGCGGTTGAATCGGTTACGCGATAACTTGCACTACCAGCTTTCTAGTCCACCCCATTGATTACCATCGGTGTATATCAAACGGTAGGTTGTCTCGGTATGTTTCAGCTATAGTGGCTGATATGTTTTTCGCCACTGTATCAACCAGGCTCCTTGAACAATTCTAATAACCTTTCCTATACATCTGCAAGCTATCTGAAACAATTTTTCCCCAACCAACGCAGAGACAAGCATACATGCGAAGATCTTTACCCCCCCCTCTGTAACCAACTATGAGCCTGTGTAAACATAACGCTAGTCAGCCTGCCGAAAATCCCGTGAAATAAACTGTAGCATCCATTCTCACTTGTCTTGATCGTCTTACTTACGGTTGGTTAGAAGTGACAATTTTGCGTAGTATGCACGTTCGACACATCGTTTTGCAAGTAACTTGCGATACGTGATTTAACAGTGATTGTTGGTCATGGTTGGGCGTGATGTCAAGATACCATCATAGTTGTCTATTAATTTTCAGGTCACAAGATGCGATATGCATGCAGGCATAGAAAATTTGCTCCTAATAATCTCTAGCCTTGGATGGTTTTGGTTGACCCTCAGGAATCTCACTGATCAACAAGTGTACACTTTTGGTATTGATATGTTCGCCGAGCTTGGCATTTAGGTTGCAAACGTTTCATCACCAAGCGAGGTGACATCATCAGTGCGTGAGTGTTTCAGCGTATACTATACGCTGAATGAGCTCGAGTCGTACATAAAACACATGTTAGGAACTTACCTTTTTTGCGTAACGCTTTATCACAATCGGTACACTTGAGCAACATAACAATGTGATAACGTAGTCGCAATAAACTAGCATACAGACCCCTAAGAGTGCGATACAAACAGTTAAACATCAAGCACAAAGTTGCGAAGAGGTGGGAGTGAGGGATACGGTTGAACTTCCGGCGATCAGACACACAATTAACGGCGTTCGTTACTGCTGACAGAAAGATCGCATCTGTTATCTATACTCTAAGGTGACAGCGTTAAAAGCGGTTCACTTTTATGAGCGTGATTAACTAGGTTGAAGATTACGCATGAATCACGTTCTGAAGAGACAGTGTGTGACCATTTTCATCACTGCTATGGCTTTTCGGAAATTAAGCTGACAAAATAACATGTCAATTGAAATTCATCATTCATGGACTACTTACTCAGCTTATTTATCTAGAACATTATGTTCAAAATGATCAACTCAGTACTCAACAACTCGTTAAGAATGCGAGTCAGCTGTTTTACACACCCAAAAGATTTGGCTCAGTTATTAAATTTTTATTCTGGTCCTTCCAACGTATCCACAACTTCCTGGAATGCTGTATCCCTCTGACAGTTGAAACTGTATTGCAGTTAAGGATGTGGTATTTCTGACAGTAGACGTTGTCGGGACAGTCCATCAGTAGCAAATTTCTATTAAAAATCCGTCTAAACCAAACAAATTTGATATTTCAATCATCCGTTACCAAGGCGGTAGGACTCTATCAGGAAACATTGTGACGAACGGAAAATTTGTAACCGTAGAACAGACAAGCATCTCATTTTGTATTTGTTTCTAATGACCTTGACTGTGCACGTGACCATCAGCCTTGTACGATTAGAGCATATTGTCTGTCCAAACTTGAACCAACCATTGTCAGTAAACGTACCAATCATGTGGTCAACGCGAAAGACGTTAATGTTGAGCAAGGATGTGTAAAGCAATGGTTTAACTTGTATAGCTCCGATAGGAAGGTGCAAATAGCATCAAGGGATGTTCATTCGAATTGTGTATTGATGTGGCAGAATCTAAAAAAAACGAATCCACGTTGAGAACCGCTTGGTTTTAAACATGTGGATTGTTTAACGTATATTGAGGGATCAGAGACATTCTGAGAGAAGCACAATCTATGAGGATTGCAATAACAAAAAATCGCCAGTATTTGGCCTAGTCATAGATGACATTGGGATACCAGGTGGTGTCCAGGACGTGTTACGGAATGTTTGCCAGAGGGGAAGAGTTGATTATAAAAATGGACGTGTACATGGAAGCACTCGAACAACAGTATCCAGTTAATGTGGTTGGGAGACGGTGAAACCCGTATGCGATGAGGCACTGGATTCAGGTCAGTTGGAAAAGAGTTTGTCGGTTGCTATGACGGATCGCAGTGATCCGGTTCAATGTGACCTTTAGTCCGCACAGCTCTGGACGCATATTGTGTATTGCGACATCGCACTGGTCTATGTTTTTGTTGCCAATCTGCCAGCGTGTTCTGCAGCCGGGTAGTGTACATCCCACTGAACAACCGAGAGTGTCAAGTGTTGAGCATGATCAGCAATAGGAGAACTAACTACAACCGGTAATGTTTACTTGAGCTTCCATTTGGGCAAGAATTATTTTTTCAAGAACATCCCACGCTAGAGATGTGTGTGAAATTTCGAGTGAAACATATTCGTTCCCATTTTAGAGATGAGTGTAATACGTTGGTGCACTCCGAGCACCGGCAACTTTGCGTTGTGTGACACATAGAGTGAATAGCTCAGTTAGAGCACGGCTTTAAAGTCGGACGGACTGTTAACGAATGACAATAAAAGCTACTACCAGACTCCACGCAGTAATTGGTCAGACCCGGACCGGACACTGACTGGTTGTTACGTCACACGGTCAGGGGCAAATGTTTGTGTACAATTAAACTGGATGTGATTGATCTGTGGCTACGAAAGTTGCAAAGCCTGAACAAATTTCTTTTGAAAGCACAGATCAAGGTTGCGTAATCTGATAGCAGTGGATTAGGTGGTCGCTAAAACGCGCTGGCTGACTGTTTTTGAATACTGTGAATATGCCCGGTTTAGTCATGAGAACGTTGTATCTTCCATGGCCATGTACGCAAACCCAGGATAGAATGACTG
>QNGE01006932.1:0-26970 GCA_008508345.1 Paragonimus westermani
CAACAGATTACGCGTAAATCAGTGTGAACTTGGATCGTTAGCAAACGATTCAATACTCAGTATCTTATGCACCTCAGTCCGAACGTTAAAAACCATATTGCTAAATGGGGACAGTTTCTGATTGATATTACGAGCCTTCTTTACCAGGACCATACATCTCGTTACCCCAAGCGCCAGACAGTCAGTTCGACGTATCAAATCTTTTAGTTTCACTTTACAAATCCACCTATCACTCAATTCTACTGGTGGCTCTTCTAATGTTCGCGAGCTCCGACAAATGTGATAGTGGCCTGCTGTGGTGTGTAGCCTTGCAAGTCTGAAGGTGGACGTAAACCATGCCTTCGAAACGCGCTTTCAAAATCATGACATTTTTGTTCGTCTGAAGTTGCCACTGAGCGACGTTATCAAGCGGCGGATTATTGTCAAGGCCTGTTGGAACAATACGACCAAATCTCGCGCTCAAAAAGGAGTGGGGACAACAGTGGGCTTTGGGGCACAGCAAAGTTTTCTCCGCTGGATTGTGACGAACGGTCGTCTTAGACATGTGGGGCCTAGGCCTCCAATTAATCTAATGACATATATTAGCGGACCGTCGTTTATTTTTAAAATCTGGACGTGTCCAGCAGGACAGCAAGCAAGATCCTGACAACAGCACCCATTACTCTCAATTCCAAGCCAGGGCGCTACCAAATCAGTGGGTTTGCTAGTGGTACAAATGCCTAACTTGCTCATCAACGCTCAAAAGAAGTGGTTAGGCGGTATTCTCGGTGTCTGGACGCGACGCGCTGACGATGGCTTTGAAAGTAAGCACATCAAACGGACCACAATTATCGAGATGATCATTTCACTACAGATGAGGACAAGGCTGCATATGGAAAACTATCTTTGCATCTTAATGAAAGAAGCAAACTGACGGTGTCACGGGTAGGCGCAAGTAGTGAGACCCCGTTAAAGCCTGCTGATAGTCCTTAATTAATCATCGAGAGTTTAACCACGCGGATGTCCGCAACCACATTCTCTTAATATTCCCTCGAGAACCATCGGCAGGTGGACGTTGAGTGGTTGATTCCTTCAAAGCTTGGAATGTTCCGACAGTAGTGAACAACAGACCTGAGGTGTAGTTCGTCACGAGGACACCTCTAGTAATCCTGTGCTGACTAGATGTGAGTATGGCGGCACGTATTAGGGAATCCTGTACGATGAATCGAACAGTGCATACCTCTACTAATTTAACAGTAATATACCGTTTACCTGATGTGTTATCAGCCCAACAGCTAGTTGACCTCAACGCATCTGAAGGGACAAAGCACTGGTTAAGCAAAGAGGAATTTATACTACCTAAAGTCAGACAGGAGACCACGTCTGTACCATTGACTTGCGCCGACCTCGTAGTCAACCGTTCGGACTGCTCGTTTTTTACCTAGCTAACTTTGGCTTGCGCGAAGACGTGCTATTGCCGCGTTTTCTGGCAGGATGCTACAACGGGATGGAAAACGCTTTGTGCACTAGAGTCTGGCGCTTATCGAGGTTCACCGAATTAGCGGGAAAGTCACCTCATCGTAGTGGTTTTATGACCCTTGCGGACAACGAAAACCACAAGTGGCCGACGTATTAGTTACGATGCACGAATCATATGCACGCGGCTCGGAACGTAACGATACCCAGAATCTTAGGTCACAGAGAACCTCAAGTCCTCACTAGGGACGGAGCGAACAGCCACTGAAGGGGAACAGAGAATCTCGGCCAACATGGTCTCCCAGAAATGCCTGTCTTGGATGATGTATCGCAGTTTACCTCCGTCCAGTTCTAGGAGTTCTATTTTTAGAACAAAATTCGACATATGCATTACCCACGATACCACCCACAATCCAGCAATCAAGTCGAGCGCTTCGTCAAGACATTCAAACGAACACTTATGAAGTCTCAGGGGGAGACCGACTGGACAAGAATTGCATGGGTTTTGCTCACGAAACCACCCGGATTGCGGCGATTCCCAGTGGAATATCACTTGCTGAAGATTTCATGGGGCGCAAGCTGAAGACAAAGCTCAACGCAATGCTGTCAGTTGGAAAGCCCCCAGGAGATAAGCAGCAACTATCCCGAGAAGGATATGTCATCAGCGACCTAGTTTACGCAAGAAACTGTCGTACAGGTCGCTTTCACCGGGCAGCGGCAGCAGTCAATTTTCGGAACGGCACGGTCCTGGCATTGGTATTTTCGCCGAGCTTGATATTTAGGTTGCAAACGTTTCATCACCAAGCGAGGTGACATGATCAGTGCGCAAGTGTTGCGGCATATAATTTTGAGCGTGGGGTTTGTGGTTTGATGGATGCTTGCTCCTATATAGCGGAGTGAGTTGACCTACTGACCCGAATTCTGGTTGGTCGCTTTCCGTTGTGTCTGAGCTTTGACCTGGCTTGCCAACGGTTGATTTTGTTGCAATTGAACTTTGACCCGATGTCCGGTTGGTTGTTCCCGGAGTTCTTGAGCTGGAGTCTGATTGGCTCCTCCTTGTGTCGCTATCGCATTTTGACCTCAAAACGGATTCGTTGTGAATTGACTGGGTGTGTCATCTCTTCGTTTTGAAATTCTGTCCAATTGGTTATCTCTTGTCTTGTTTCGACTTTGGTCTGATTAATTCATATTGCTCCGTTTGGGTTAATCAGCATTTGTGCTTGATGGTGTTTACGTCTCCTCAATTCCTTGGTTCTCATTGGTTCATAAATCTTGTCCAGCTCGACGTGTTTGTTTATTGACCCGAATGATGAGCACGGAGCTTCGAGAAATTCTCTTGCATGTTTGGTATTTGCCTGAGTAAGGATTTCTGCGGCGTTCAAGTTGGGAGCGTGTTCAGTTTCATCCTCGTGGACGGGGATCAAGGAAGATTGATCGTGTCTCTTGATGGCTAGTTCATGTTCATGTATTCGTGTTGAGAATTTCCACCCGGTTTGGCTGACGTAGTGTTGTCTACAGTCATTGCATTGGACTTTGTGAATGAAGTTTCTTCTACCGGCGGGTTTGGATTGTTCTGTTCGTTTTGATAGTATACTTCGTAATGCTGCTGTTGGTTTGTGCGCTAGGGTGGTACCGTGTTTTCTCAGTGGTCTTGTGGTCATTTCTCATACGGTTTTGATGTATGGTAGTGCAATTCGTTTTGGTGGTGGCTCAGCAGTTTTGGACTCTGTTTTTTGTAATAGACCCCATCTGGGAAAAGTTCGTGAGTATCCGTTGAGAAGGAATACTCGGTATGGGTAGTTTTCTTCCTTTCTCCGGAGCCCTGCGGTGCTGCATCGTGTTTTAGCCCGTTTGAACAGAGTTCAAATGCAGCTTCTTTGATGACAGACTGGGTGGTTGCTGCGAAAAATGAGGAGTTGATCCATGTGTTTCTTTCCGATAAACTGAGTTCTCCAGTGTTTCATCATGTTTGCGATTGAATAATACATCTAATATCGGTAGTTGGCTGTCGGTTTCATTCTTTATCGTAAATTTAATATCTTTGAAACCGTTGTTAAACAGTGTGTGTGTCTGCAATCATCAAGCGTTTAAGAATTACGGAGGTATCGTCAATATATCGTATCCAGAGTTTGGGTTTGATCGTTGGTAACACGATATTTTCTAACCTCTGCATGACCTCCTATGCGATAAATCCGGAAATGGAGAACCCATTTGAGTTCTTCTTAGTTGTTCATAGATTTGGCCATTGAATTCGGACTACGTCGACAAACATAGCTCCATAAGATTGCATGTGCCCTCCAGTTTGAATGATTCGCTCGGTCGGTGATTTTCTCATAGCAGCCTTTGTATTGTTTCTTTGGCTAGGGTGAGGTCAATGGACGTGCGGAGTGCTGTGACATCAAACGAAATCATTGTTTCATCTTCTTCTATCCCGACGTGTTCGAGTTTTTCAAGAACTGTACAGCATTACTGACGGAGTATTCTGATCCGTCGATGGGATATAGTAGCCGTTTGAATAGATCTTCGGCCAAATTTGAGGTCGGCGTGTCCGGTAGAGATGCTATCGTTCACGGTGGGATACCATTTTTTTTGTATTCTTGGTAGTCCGTAGAATTGAGCAGTGATTGCATCATTCGGCTGCATTTTCCAGCGTTCCTGCTTGCTCATCTCATGCCTAGCCTCTAAGTTCTTTAGTGTGGTGTTGATTTTGTTGGCTAGTTTTACGGTGAAATCAGCACTGCCGGCTAGTAGTGAAACCATGTTTGATAGAGGAATAAAGATGGATGGATAAGAATTGGCTAGAGATGGTAGCCTTTAATAGGCGCTCTATTATCTTGCGCGGAATGTTAGCAAGGTTGATTGGTCGACAGCTAGCTGGAGAGTACCGTTCGCCCACTCTCAAGATGGCTGTGGTCGTTGCATCTTTTCATGCACTAGGGTGAGTGTCAATCCCGAGTGTCTGTTTAGACGGCTTATGAACGTGTTCTGTCAAACTAGCAGTTGCTCATTGGATAATTCTGGGACGAACCTTGTCAGGACCCATTGCAGTGTGTTAATCAACCTTGAGTTGTGTCGCCAAAATCTAACGTAGAAAACTCAGGGGCGAATAGCGGTTGCCGGTGCAGAAAAGGCAGCATACAAAGAAACGTTCACAGTTAACGTGGTACAAACATGTTGTCCGCTTTCTGAATTGCGCTGTAAGACGCACGGTAGTTCCGGTCCCCGGAGTAACGACCAAGAAGACTTAGAACTAAAGAGCTTCTTCGGCCGCTAAAATCAGCTCAAACAAAGTTATGAACCGTGGACTTTCTTGCTAATTTTAGTAACTGGGACAAGACGAGATCAAAGGCTTGCAGACAGTGACCACTGTTTGCAAGTGATGTCGTGATGATCATTCTATGTACCGGATGACCTTCACTAATGATTACTCTGTCGGGCTGTCAAGGCGTTCGAGTTCACCGTAGGGTAGCTCAAAGGAAGTGAGCCAGAAAGTGAGCTGACGAACCTCGACCTTCTGAATTACCCAGCCTGTGTCTCTTGCTCCATTTTTACCGAAGGAACACAGGACGCACTAGCAACCCTATCGATTTGTCCTGGACATAGGGTCAGTGTTCAAAAATGTTGGAAATGGCAGTCGTCACCCCTATACGTTGGTTTTGTAGACACGAGCTACCAGTTGGCTATCGACCAGTGTACATCAGGCCTGTCAATATGAATGCAAACAGGCACTCCGCATATGAACATCTAAGGATGCACCTACAAAACATTTCTCTACACTCTACGCATCATTTAATAGAGTGGGTTTTCACGTTGACCCTGTCAACGAAATTTCGAAAACGTGCACACACGTGTTGGCAAAACGAATGGTAGTTGATCACCATTCGGGCGAACGTTTGTTGCGGTGAACGGAAAATGAGTGTGACATGGATGTTGGCATAGCGGAGTTACCTAAGAAGAAGGGCAATACTGAGCGAACCTGGATATGGGTGCGGACTGATTTGCACGTAATCGAAATTCCGCCAACAAATTTGCATCCAGAATCCTGACTGCCGCGTTTGCTGCAAAAGCCGGCTCAATGTCCATCCGCTAAGAGATGTGTGCGAAATATTTACACATCAAATTTGTACTTACCTCCGGCTTCTTAGTTCAAGTTTCGTCATCTGCAACCATAGAGACTTGATGAATTTGTTACTCCGTAATTTGCTAAGCCGACCCTGGGATACGTCAAATATTTAAATGTCTGAACAGACTCGGTTAAAACCTGGAGTTGTGAGTTACATTCGAGGATCGTTCAAGTGAGGAACTTCGCCATGTTTCGCTCATTCTGCTATGAATGGTTTTCCATTTCACCTGTGCGCATAAGAGTTGGACAGTAATGGTCAATAGTGTCATTCGAATTAGGCTGTGTTTACGCCGTCAGTGACGCCAAAAGGATGCATAACTTCTGTCCTAGTTCTGATATTGCCTGCCCGTTAGTTCACTTTTTTATGCGGTGTAAGACGGTTCTGCCACTTTTGCAACACTGCCAAAGTGATTTTTCTGCCTTTGCCACTACTCGGAACAAACCGACATTCCCAAGCTGTATTCCTGCTATAACTGCCCTAAGGATGAACCTTGCCCTAATGACGAAACCAATTGCTTAGATTTTGTTGTCCGTAGTAGTAGTGTACGTGAGGAGTCACACAAATCCGCTTTGTTAAATGGAGGCGCGACTGAACGCCCTGAAACACCTCCGTTGTTGCCTCTGAACGGGTGCGCTGTGAATCTCTTCGGGACCGCGTCACACAAGGGGATCCCCATACTTCACGAAAGCTAACTAAAGCCTCTTGATCAAGATCGAGGGCCAAGGAGCGACCCTTGCAATAAAATAAGCGCTTCGCCTTGTATTCCGGTTTCTTTTGCTCGACTGGCTGGAAAGCCTGACCCATTGTGAACGGACAGGCGTCGACGGGCGTAGACAGTAATTATAAGGGACTCTAGTGCCATGGACACACTTTGCCTCCGCAGGAATCGTGCGCCAAAAGGAACGTTCCATCATACACAGACATAGAAAGGGAGGACCCTCGGAGATGCGAACACAGAGGAAGGATCTCTTCACCGCAGATAGAGCTTCGCATATAATCGGCCAGCGAGTGCAGACATACAAAGTTGTCATCCCGAGCACGAAGGAAATTAATCAGATAAATTTGTACGTGCATCTAAACCGAGTGTTCTTCAGGTTCAGTGAATCCGCCGCAATAATCGCTTTAAATTCAAAGTGACCGGAACTCCTGCGAAACTTCTCAAGTTCTCCATCACTTGGCGAAAATATTGCAGTTCACATCCCGATGTGTCTTATCTCTTGTTCCAGGCAAAATGTCGCTTCACACCGAGCGTTCGAGGAAGGGCAGATTTAACCACACTTAGATAACTAGATTTACCCAGCAGTTGTGCGACATCTGTAGAGTTTCCATAAGACCTTGTTGCAGCGGAGCAGTCTCAGTTTCCTTGGAGGCATCTCGAACGACTGAATTCACCCGCAATGAGAAGCAAATGTATACTCGTCTACGGTCACCTCCGCCACCTGCAGCTACGTCAAACCCCCTTCTTGAGCTTCGTCAGCTTTGCTCTGATGCAAAACCCCACAGGGTTGCTGCCAATGAACCCTAGCTCACTAAATCTTGCCTTGCCTTCGGGCCAAATGTTGAAAACAAGCTGCATTTTCGGACGGACAGAGAGGGAATCAGCGGAGACATGGTGGATAGTGTTGTGCATGCGTATCTGCAAAACTTCTTCTACGACAGACTCACACAGAATATTTGTTCTGAAGCTATCTGATTTCAACTCCACTCAACTGCCCTAGATTTGTGATTGGCGGGTCTACCTCTCTCACCTTATACACACATCGAGGCAAAGATGGGGAAATTTTAGCGGACACGGAACTTTTATCTCCTCTACGCTTTCCCATATAACCGTGGTGGACAACTTTAGTCACCTAAAGGGAATTTTCGGACTTCTTGTTTCATGCAGCCTGTATAATCCGATCCCGTCTGAACAAACGTCGTGTTTCGCTTGTTGGCAAGAAGTTCAGATCCTGTCGTCTTCGAAATATATTCTAGCCAACGAGGGCCTAGTGGTCAATAGACTCGAAGGAACAATCGAACTGGGCGCCCATTTGTGTGGTTCCATCTAGAGCTATATCCAGCCAATGTAGTTACGAAAGTTGCAGAATTGTTCGCCAAACGAATGTCAGCTGACGCCAAAATATAAGCTAACCCACTCACTACCACCGGGTTAGTTAACGGTGTACATAGGTCATTACCGTTCTTTTTACGGCCGTTGAGGAATCCGCACTAGAGACGACCCTCAAAACGCAAAATCCTGAGGCCATTTGGGCTGTCGCGTCCAACTTTGATCCTAAAGCAACGAGTCATGCTAGTAAGCTAACGTTGACTCGGGGCTGATGAAGGCCGGAAACATTATATACCCACACACGGGTGTGTTTTAATTGTTCGCGCAGTTCGACATCATTGTCAGTAATGACTCGCTGAATCGGCTGCTGCCAGTCTGGAAGCCCGGCTGGTTTTACAGCTCGCGCATTTAAGGCAGAAGCATGAGTGTTCCGATCGTTGATCGGAGAGATTTCATAAACTCAAAGAAAGTTACAACAATATTTCTCCCACAACCTTCCTTTCTTCAGGTTTTGTCTGAAGCCGTGTGCACGAACATACAAACCACGTTTCTGTCCCTGTTCTGGATGAGGTTAGGCACCTTGCAGGCTGCTCCTCCGATAAAAACCGTCTTCATCTACAAGCCGTGGTCGACACCGCAGAAGAAAATTTCCAGAATTGTAGCTCACTGCCGGCACGACCTGCTTGTGAAACAATAATACGGGGCAGTCAAGAAGTTATGAACGGTACTCTCGTATTTAGAAGAGGTGGATGGAATCCTCCAACTCAGCCACTCTCTGTGGTCTTGTCTTTAACCTTTTCGGAATACTGTAAATGTTCCACAGGAGCCGAGCGCAAAGCAGTGTACATCGACAACTGGAGTCGCACTTCTCTAATTGGCAACTTAAACTACACGTAGAGTCCGTGCTTGTTAATTACCAAACGAGCTACAGTGGTGTCTTATGGTTCCATTCTTAACCCAACTTTATTCTTCTTCCTGATAAGTAGTCGTACCATCGTCTTATCCATTTCGTTGCTTTTTTGACTGCCTGCAAACATTAATGTGACATGAGCGCTTTACATCACGTGGTAGTTCACCAGAAGCAGCGCAATGATCCATATGGCTTATCTGTGGCAAAAAGGCCTGCTTTTATCTCTGCAGATACTCAAGATTATGCACTCTTGCTGTTCGATAAACACTGCTCATGTTATGAAAAGCATACCTGTTCAGAGGGTTCTGGTTTGAAAGCCCTCAAATTTTCAGTCTAATACATTATCCTGAACTCCCGTAATGGTGCGGCGGCCACGGAGTAACAGAAAAAAGCGTTTGTGTTGCTCGAGCAAATTTTGACCGGCCTCGTTTGCAGTGCGTTGCTGTGTACAGCAGCATCGCCTGTCCACATACCTGGAGCGGAATCGGGATCTGCAGCCACTTCTTCAAAAGTGACGAAATGCCACAAAAGAGGGTGGGACGACGTGCCTGTGAGATGTTTGGCGGCGCTGAAGCTAGGATTTTTGAAACTAGACCACCGAACTTAAATGCACGCTGATCAGAGTTTTACCGATGATAGGGAAAATTTCATCTTCACACTTTGAACCCTCGCACGCACTTGCTGTCCACTCTTAACGTTCAGCGTGTCCTGTGATGGTTCCTGGGGAGGTTTTCCTTTCAGGGTTGGGGTCAAACATAGCCGATTAGCACGGCTGCAAAACTTCTTCCCGTCTCGGATTTGTAATACGCCATTGTCCCTTCTCGAAAGTTATCTCCATCTCAAGAATCACCCTGACAACAATACCTCACTTTAGTTTGGTGGATCAGTGAAACCATGGATTGACGAAGTGAGCAAAATCTCTCAAAAATTCCGTAACTCAGTGTGCAGAACAACAAATTCTTTAGCAACGCAGCAAAAGGGGGGAGAAACTGCACTATTGGAACGAAGATAATAAATGGTGGTCCTGTCCAGCTTTTCCAGTCGAAAAAGAGTTGACCAGAACTGCAAGATCAGAAGGAGTATTCCAAGTCCTGCAAAAATGCAACGAAGAATTTCTGCAGTCGTGCACAAATCCACCACGCCGTGTTTCCACATAAAGGAGCGGCCTTTCACTGTAATGTAAGATCGGTTGACAAGATTTTCAGGTGACTTCATTACAACAAAGATCACCACACAGTAATCACCAAGCCGACAATCTTTCAAAAAGTACTTGTTCAGTGCTGCAAGTCTTTTGTTGTAATGATTGGCTTACAAATCATTGACTGCTGTAGTGGCACGACGTTATCCAGTCTCCGGGACCATTTTTAAAAATGGGATGGCCAGATCAAGGCCCAATTCTCAAAGTGAAATGGATCGAAAGTGAAACCAAAACGGTGCAAACCAAACTAAAGAACGGCTTTCGAGTAACGCCGAATTATTACTGACTTCCTTTCCACTCGCTCGAGTGTGTGAGAGACAAAGGCACGTAGGTTTCTCTTGATATGAAAGTCCTGGAGAGAATAAACGCCGAGGTAGTAAATTGTATTTGGTTGGATGTGGTTAAGCTGAACTCCACACATATTGATTTCTTGGTCCAGTCCGGTTAAGTGATGCTATGGGGAATTTTGTGGTTATTTTAGGTTGAAAAAGTGAATACCATTTTCACCCTCGACTCAGATGTTAACGCCATCAGCAAACAATACTAATTGGAGCAATTGAGTAGAGAGTGTCGCTGAGGAATGTCAAGCATACAAGTGAGCAAAGCCGTCAACAGCGAAGGACCGGCTGAATCTCAGCCTACAGGGGCAAAAGTGCACTTCATGCACACTCCACACAGGTGATAATTAAGGCCTGACTCCAGGGACTAAAGGATGTAACCTGGGGCTCCGCAGTGTGAAAGCTCACGGATCAAATCAACAAGGTCCACGTGGTCAAATGCTTCGGTGAAGTCAAAGTGTGCGACGTCGTTGACTCTGTTTTGAGCAGATGTTCTGCTTCACTGGCGAGCGGCAATTAAGGTATCCGTGATGCACAAGAAACCGTTGTAGAAGCTACGATTTAAAGTGGGGAAGATGTATGTTTAAGTTAAGTGGGTGTAGCACAAATCGCTCACGAACGGCAGTGGAATAACTTGGGTTAACGCCGACTCCTTATAAAAAGGCCAAAATGAATAATGTTCGTTAACCTTGATCCACCCACTAAGAGGGAACGTGAAATGACTGGGGCTGCTCCAACGGCAAAATCACGTAATAAGTCTTCGCATTCTGTAATATCAGAGAACAGATGGCGAAGAGAGGCTCCCATTAGAACCTCATAGGCAAATCGTGCATTATACTGGTCAGATACTGCACTTTTTGCTGTTTCAGTTATCTGACGCTTTATGTTTGCACCTTTGGAGATGCAGATTTTCCAGCGGTTCTCTCTCGTCATAAGCTAATTGGTCTGTTGAAGGCTGGAGAACATTCCTCCAAGACTCACCGTTGACGTGAAGTGTGAGGTGAGAGGTACATGGAGAGACTTCACCTTCCAGGAAGTTTCCCAAAACTGCAATCGTGTGCGGCGGCACTTACCGTTAGTGTGCCCAATACTGGAAGGTGATATGGGTCCGCAACTGCACCTTCAGTCCCATAAAATCGACCATAGGAGGGGTGGACATCAGTTGGGTCCGAAAAGGCAAATCGCACAAAAGGATCCAGTTGCCCTCCACCTCTTTGGCAAGGTTACAATTCGTCGGGATGCACTTTCACAATTACTGGCTAACGTGCAGTCACACATACAGAGTGAAAGTGACAGGCACCAAGAAAATCTATAACTGCCGCGAGTGCTATAAATTGACACCTCCCTGGAGCACCGACATGACTGGATTTTATACAGGATAGTTGAACCTTTCTGTTCAAAGGATGAATACTAAATACCAAACGTTCACGTTTCAGCTAACAACACGAGTAGTCAACTGTGCCTCAAAACGAGACCCTGATGGAACGTTCGAGCATTGGCCTACTCTCTTATAGACGTTTCGAAGTCCCAGTGAAAATAAGGCGTCCGGACATTTGCCAACAGTGTGTAGTCAACGAAAGCCCCTGGACAACAAATTAGTCGCACTGACTGGATGCAACTTAGTTGGGCTGCTAACCTCTGAATCATAGAAGCCGCGTTCAAACACCAATTCATCTGCATATTGTGGTAGGAGACAGCAAACGCACAATCCATCTGGTTCTGAAATAACAACCAGTCAGAGATACCGGCAATGAAAATTCCGGATAGGCGCAGAATTTAGCCCACACACGATTCATAAGTTTACGAGAAAATCTACTTTATGCCCCTGTGTGTAAAGTTGCCTTAAGCCGTTCAGCATCTGAGGATAAATTTGAATCTCGCGCTACATCTAGAAACAACTTCCTAAGTACCCCATGCTTCTCGGCTACTTCGGCAATCAGTACACAGGTCGCAGGCTATATCTTCATAGTGTTTATATGGATTACAATAAGTGGCCTTTAGTAAAGTCACACCACACCGTACATTTCCGTGCTGTCTATTTCAACCCACTATTCTCTCAGTAAGGTTGGTGCACGATTTTCTGGATCGGTGAGTCCATTTCTGTAAATCATAGTTACTAGGATCTTTAATGATAAAAGTCAACTCGCCCGGTCTTTGTTTTCATCGTTGTTTACACTCTGATGCTGGGGATCACGTGACGTCATTTAGTTAGACTAATCCATCAATATTGCTATATCCGCTTTATTGAATTAATCACATTATCTTCACCTTAATTGCTTCAACGTACGTTGGTTTATACCAACCCGCGTGAACGATTAATATAGGAGCACCTGTACATAATACTTTTAGTTTGATTTATCTCTTCGACTTTGACAGCTCAAAGTTGAGTGATCATTAATTACGAGTAATGTCGGGAAATTAGATTAAGCATGCTGTGTACGACATATTCTGTGCCGGTTATCGTAACTGAAATGTTTTAAGATCCATTTGGGCCGTTTTTTGTATCGCAGCAAGGAGCTGAACCACCTGTACGTGCTGAGTGTGGGGAAAATACCGTCTACTTATTGGTACTAATTGAGAGTTCACTTTTGGGCGGTGATTACTTCCCTAATTCTCCTCTTCCTTCAAATGAACGGAAGTGATATTGTAACACAAGTAAACAAATTGAGGGTGTCTCTCTGCCGTCCCCTCTGCCTGCACAAACACAACGAGATAATGAATATCGTCGAGCAAACGTTTTGGCTCAATCGTACTGACAACATCGTCACAGCTCAGATCTCGCCTCAGCAGCCTAACTGCATTTCTACAGCATTCAGTATTCTCGGGCAGTGATTATTTAGAATTTTGTCGTAGTTATCATCAGTACCACTGAAAACATTCCGTGTGTCAAATCCCATAATCATTGTAACCTATCTGATTTTTCTTTTTTTTCTGTTTGCTTGTTTTGTTACCATTGGAAGACGAAACAGGCGTGCGT
Source organism: Paragonimus westermani (assembly GCA_008508345.1). NCBI lineage: Eukaryota > Metazoa > Platyhelminthes > Trematoda > Plagiorchiida > Troglotrematidae > Paragonimus > Paragonimus westermani. Next base: position 13,050 of record QNGE01006932.1, read on the forward strand.
TTGTTCAATCCAACCAACCCGTAATCTATATTTGACCAGTACATGCACAATAATAATAATAATAACAATGGTATATTTCCGGGCGCACCTGTGAAAACACTCTCAGGAGAACGTGATCAATGTACACATTTTGAAGTCGTATATATATTTTGGCACCACAATTGTAAATTGTACAGTGAGTCAGCTATGTAAACGAGGCAGCAAAGCGGACGTCTTTTCAAAGAAAAATTCTGTCTTAGAAAGAAAACTTTGAGATACATGCTTTTGAGACGATGACACTCAGAATCGTTCGAATTTGATAAAATAATTGAGTAATTACATCAATTGGCAGTCCACAAAGTGATCACTGGCCTAATGATCAAGGTCGTGCAGAAAAAGGTGGTTGGAGGGTGGAGGGTGTCTCCTGTCGACGAATTCTACCATTATTCCGTGTAGATTGTCCCGGAAAAATGTGTAGAAAACTTTGTCACTAATCGGAGATGTGAGAAAGCACATGACTCTGCAGGGAGCTGAAGGACTTCTCAACTGGACTTTACCATTTGTTCAAACTACAAAGTATTTCGTGGATTTTGCGGAATGCTCAACCATTACGGGATTTTGAGTGTTTGGGTGGGGTGGGATGTTTCCTCGCGTAGTATATATAAGTGAAATCGGGAATAAAAAGTGAAATCACGCGATAAACCGAAGAGCGTAAATTGACCGTACGAGTTATGGTGAACAGTGGGTACGTTTGTTGGTGATGTGGTATATAGCTGATGATCGCTCCCCCTGCGTCCATTACTTCCCTGATCATCGGCTGATATTTTGTTTTCGAAACCCCCGTTGTAACAACTTTCAGCCTGCCCCGAGAAAAATGACTCTATTCGTCAAAGTAAGCTGAGCGGACTTTTCTTAGGTCGGGAATAATTTGAAGCCATGTTGTGACTAACAATGTATAAACACTTTTCCCATACTGAAAATCCTTTCTTATTTTCAATGATGAACCTCCTTCTATTGAACACTTGGTTTTATTTTTGGATTTTCGGAATGTGTTTTACCAACATTTGCCCTGCCGCTGTAGGCACCTGATGTCGGAATTTGCAAATGTGGTAGATGAACTGTGGAGCTTTATGTTACTCCCGTACCAGCTTTCGGTGTGCAAGCTGATTCACGAAGACTCTTAGTCATATGCCCCCTGATATTATTTCGCCGACTTCGCAGTGAATATGTGATATGTGGCTAGAAAAGAAGCGGCAGAGCGCAAGTTATGTGTGATGGGAGGTACGTGGAAACAACTTTTGGTTTAAGCCACTGAGACAGGTTAATTCAAAAGAGAAGTCGTCAGCCAGTATCGGACCGGTCTATGCAGCAGTCGTTTCCAGGGGTAGAGATGGTCAACAGTAATTTACAGACAACATCACTTGACCGTTTTCGAAGAAGTAGAAGACACTGTTAGTGTGCTAGGACATAGCCACACTTGAGGCGTGGTCCCAAGTTCACGTTAGAGTGAAGATCCTATTCCTTGCACACAGATGAAGATTATCACCTAAAAATGAACACAGGAGCAACATATCCGCACCAAATTTAGTACGAATGAAGTCAAACAGTATGGGAGTTTTTTACCACGTTACTGATAGGGATATGGAGAATAACACAAAGTTAAAAGCAAGCTACAGTACTCTACGTCTCAGCCACCTCGGGTGATCTTCCTCAAGAATGATGTGGTTGAAAATCTCCTGAGAAAGATCACCCGAAGCGACTGAGACGCAGACTATTGTAGCTTGCCACGAACTCTGTGTTAGTCTCCATCTGCTTTTCAACAAACACAAGAGCATCTAACCTCAGAAGAGTTGGCTACCTCAATCGGAATAGACGGTTGACCATCGGTGTGGATTTGATAGAGTGGTATCCGGCAGTGATAAAAAACCCACTCCATCTCTTTGTCTGCGGCTCTTTCATCTCAGAATCGTTTCGTTGGAAACTATTGACCTTCGTGCTGCAAATCCCTTCAACAGTCTGAAAACCTTGCAAATGGTTTGCTCAAACATTAAATTCTGCTGGACCTGCATCACCCCTCACGTAGCTTTCAACTATTTTCTGGGCGCACACTCATAAACCATGCTGAAGGAGTTCGGAAGAAGGGGGCGGTCCGAAAACCATCGACGTTGTTATAACAGAGGTCGACGAAGGGCCAAACAAGGAAGCTCATTAGCGCGCAAACTTTTTGCGGGGGCATGCAAACCTCGACCATCAATCGAGCGTTTCTTCTTGTTTTTAGGACATCTACTGAGTCCTTTTATATCTCTCTACCTCTTTTATACCCAGGTAGGCGGGAAAACTGCCTCAAACTTTATATACGCTCACCATCTAGGTTTTCTGGGTAAACGCGCAAACATTTCGGAGATGTTTCATGACATCAAATCCTCTATCCACGTCTTCAAAGCGATATTGTTATCAGGAAATAGTAGCAACAATAAAGTACATGCCGCTAAGTACTGTGTATACTGAAAAATGCCTCTGCGGCTGCATACACATGTAAAAAAGACTTACGTTTGACGCTTTTACATAAGAGACTTTGCTGCACTTACAGGCTTCCTAATCACACCCTCTCACGAGTCTGACTAAACGGACTTAAACCCTCATTTTCTTCCAGGTTCTTGAGCACGATATTGATGGAACGTTCTGTCTTTGCAAATCGTGGAAGTCATCTGCTGGTTCGGTACTACTGTAATAAGTGCCCTACCATCCTAACTACGTCGCAATGTATCCTGTTGGAGGAATAAACCAGGCAAACCGGGAGACCTAGAATCTCTTCGAGTTACACTGGACAAGAGAATTCTGCTTGCGTGCTCAACAAACGCAGACAACGATCTTACTGGTAGCCTGAGAATTTGAAATGGTCCCATGAAAATGTGCGTACTTCCGGGGATGGGAGTCTCCCATTGCTTCACTTGGGACTACTTGATGTGAAAATCTCCAGTAACCCACAGTACGGGGTCATGGTCCAGAGAGTTTATCATTCAACTTTGCATTGTTTCCGTCTAGCTAGCACTCTATACTACGGCGACAGAAAGTTTAGCGTTCACGCTTGACAAACAACACTTCTGTGCTCGATGTTGACAACGGTTTCCTTGAGAATAACTATAAGGGGATCAAGCGAGATCCATTCCCGGATCTTCAAAGAAGCGATCTTAAGTTTAGCGAAACATCTCCAAAATTTGTTTAAGCAGACAGTGTGGACTGCCACTCCTCCGGAGGTATAGTAGGAAACCACCGTCGCATCATTACTTGAGGCAGGCAAGTGACAGCCTTTTGTTATTTAATGGTCGAGCAGCTTCGCTACCATCCGATGGAAGAAGATGGAGTGCTTGTTAAAACGAGCCGTCTCCGAAACAAACTTCTCCTCACAAACCATACACAAACGGATGGTAGATATTCATTGATTGCCTAGCGCATGCTGAAGACATTAGTCGTGAAACAAACGTTATTTTCTTCGATTGAGCTGGAATATTTGGCCAATTCCCACACGATCACTATGTACATAAGCTGGAAACTTATGACAAACAACAAGTGGTCATGAGTCGGAATGCACCCTGTCCTGGTAACAGAACCTATGAAGAGAAAATCTTACCGGGATATCCGTCCGCTTTACCCAAACTCCAAGGGGTCCCCTCAGAGGTTCATGCTGGATTCTCCACTATTCCCAATTTTTGTCAATGATCGTTCGTTCCGGCAACGCCGAGTTGGGCTGATGAATTGAAAATCCGAAATGTTGTTGATCCAAACGTATTGGAGAATGATCTCTGTGGTGTCGGTCGCCGGCAGAATAACAGGAACCTCCTTGGAGACTGCGGGAAATGTTCAACCAAATCCATAACGAAGACCAAGGGAACCTATTCTTGAAACGTAGTACACAAAGTGCACTGGGTATCTTGCAAGATTTCTTGAAAAAGGCTTATAGGTTTGGCCGTCGCCTTGTTTGTCCTTTCGTCATTGTCACTAATCAGGAGGCAAACAATTTGGTATAACTGGCTTAATTCCCCATGTAAATCTGCAAGAATTCAAAAAGCTGTACTGATTCTTCATGAAACCACCTCTTGAATACATCAAACAAGCTACATATAGCGGCACGTGGAAAGACAAAATCATCGCTGGACTTGTACAGCGAGTAGCAATCAGAACAGCCACCAAAGTGTGGAGTTTGCTCTGCCAGTCTCATTCTGAAATTGTGGTTATTTATCCACTTGATTCTCGAAGATCCACCGGAGACTGATTCCATACACATTTTTTCTTAAAGCAGGGCCCGTAAAACAGTTGGTTCATTTCAGTGGCTGATGACAGTCAAATAAGTCACAGCAGAAAGCTCTACATTCTTCTACAGCGAAATATCCATGAGCAGCGAATATTTTTGTAGAGTATAACCGATCACCTGAACGACCGTCCATTTGGTTATGTTAGCTACCTATCTATAGGTGGCTTCGGCGTTCTATCAAAGTCCCATTCACTTGAGACATTGTTAGAACAACAGTCTACTGCGTGCTTAATGCGGACTGTCAACCCAAGGGTAGTGGTTTACTTCGTTTCCACTTACTTTTGTTCAGATCAACGGCCGTTCGAAAAACACCGAAAACAGTAAACTGAGTTGATATGTATACCTCAGGCCTGCAGATTCAGCCTCGTATGCAAATCTATATAACCTTCTGTGACGGAAATTTTGGTTCACCGATTATCCAAACCCCGACTCATTAGAAGATCTGACTGACGGCCAATCCAGATATCGCGTTAATGATACATCAGGATTGGACGAACGGTCTTAGTGTTGTGCATTCCGTTATTCGTCAATTCATCTGTTCCGTATTCCACCAATTAACATACAGTTTATGGTGTTGCGTGTACTAACGAAATCAGCCGATGACAGGCCGTGATTTCTCCAATAATGTTGTACATTCATAAATTCGGTGTCTCAATCCATGAATAAAAATTGCTTACTGCTGCCAGTACCAGGTCATCGCCTTATTAATTTCGTGGGAGGTTTCAATTCAAGTACGATTTCTTGGGCTATTCGAAGTCCCTAATTCTGAGCATCACACCTTTCTTCAGGCTTCACTATGATGCCAAGGGCTAACGGTCATTTAGGCGCCACTTGACAAGTGTTTTGACTTCGGGGATCAACTGGAAAGTAAATGTGTGTGTAAGCCACTAACCAGAGCAGGTAGAGACCGCAGCTGCAGATTGCAGTAGCTTAGTCGTACACACAGGAATTCAATCAGCTGTAGACAAATTGACTGGCACGCCATGGACACTGAATCAAGCAAACTGGCATTTGGCACATCTGTAAAAAATATATCAGTATACTCATTTTTCACAACCTCGTAAGTAGCCCAATTTGGAACAGTGCGTATGACGAAATTCTATCCGAGAAGCTACTGGACAACTGCAGGACCGATCACGGATAGGGTGTCAGAGATGCAGATACCGCATGATCAGCAACGTATTGGTATTGGTGTGGGTCTTGAAGCAGTTTTAGAAAGCCGGAAGGCAACTCAGTTTCGGCCAGTACTCCGTTTTGGTTGTCTAAATGCCGGCAAATTGAAGTTGCGGCAGGTTTAGAGGACCGGAAACATTGTGGTTTTCCATCACTTACTGGAAGACTTCCGACTGTTGCAGCAGGCTCAAACAAACAGATTAACGCTATTTTGCCTCCTCGAACGGGTGAGCCGTATTCAGCGATGTTAGATCCACATTACAAATTAATGGCGCTGGTTCCTTAAGAGCACCACGCAGGTAACAGTGCCTCCTTTACCGCAACTTTCGCGTACAAACGTAGAGGGTCCGTGCCACACTGTCTCACATCACCCAGGTAGTAGTAGTAGTAATAGTCTGATCGTGATCGATTCAAAGAAATTTGCGGATGAATGAAACACCTGAAACAAACGGAGATGACACATTAAGAATAACTACAAACAAAACCGGAGTGAACCGGAAAGTTGCGCGACATGTTAATTTCGGTAAACTGAAACGGTGAAAAATTCAAATCAGCATGGGTGGATTGCTCGTAACGCTGTTGTCGTGACTGTAATGTTGAAGTCAAGTGTACGCAAAGAGTAATATTGTAGTATCTCTGGGGAATCAGATGTGTGGTAGGAGCTGTAAACTGCTGCATGTGGGCTGTACCGTGTGATGTAACGACAAACTGTGCAATGTCAATGTACGCGCTCGGACAGGTTAGAGATAACCAACCAGTCAGGAGGTTCACCGGCACACATATGTATAATGAATGGTTGACACTGAAAGCGGTTCCGCCAACCAGTGCAATAACATCCTAAGAAAATCAGCGTTCTAACTGGGCGGCTGAACAAACATAACATCGAAAAATCTAGACGTACTTCCTTTCCATCATTTACTTTCCTCGTGCACCATTCAAACTGATTAAAACACAGTGATCAATTCTCTGAACGCTACAACCGATGAGCAGTCAGCAGAGGAAGTTAGACACCTGAGCCATATCTCTCAGTTTAAGACTGATATGCGAGATGTCTTATGTGCTTGGGGCACTGACAAAGACGATCTTTCTCGTGTTCACAGCCTCAACGCACATGCTGACACTAGCAGCGGTTTGAAATCCGTGGATACCGAAGAGGAACCGACCCAGAAGTGGATCACTCCTGTCATAGTGCAGCTTCTATCTCTGACACCACCAAAGAGCATGATAATCTGTGGTACTTCTCACGGTGCAATGGGTCCCGTAGGGCCCGCGTCCCTCCACAAATGCTGTTTGATAAACAGTGATGCTCATCCCAACTGGACGCACGAACAGCAGTTGAGCTTGTCCGTGAACCTTTCGTATTGTCTTCAAGGACCAACATAATCAGAATTGGGGCCGTTCTTGCTTCCCATGTCAACCTCCCAATGTCTATTGCGACGAAGATTCTTCTGTGGTGGTTCCGCCGTCGGAGGTAATTTTTCATATGTGCACATCAGTTTGGTGAGTGTGACACCAACCACAACCAGGTAGGCTTGTCAACTGATGCATGTCGATCGCCATGCAGTTTGGCTGTCAAGCATACGTTTGCTTAATTGCTCTTCGGAAACGGAGGATTTAGTCTGCCTGGGGCGTGGAGTAGCATAATTTGGCTACCTCGTAGTCACGCCTGCGATCCGTGAATAACATTTTTGGATGATATTTCTGAGGTTCCATTGAACAGTCTAGAATATAACCATGTGCGCTGCGGCTAAACTTCACATGAAGAGACCAGAATTATGGGGGATTTCTTCAACCAGAATCTGCTCATTCTACGTATGGCAATCCTTTATGGACCGAAGCAATTCGTCAGTACTTTTTAATCCAGAGAAATGAGTAAAAGATGACCGAAATCCTGCCGCCGAACTAGTCCCGTTCAGCTCCTACATTACATGTTGAATTCTTTCACTCCGCACAATCAAAACTTTAATACCGTGACAGCCATGAAGCCGATTTGGCAGGCCACATGCGATAGCTACGTCTAGTGCAGTCTCAAGGACAACCAAGAACCGAAGGCATTTAAATGAGGTATCTTTCTATGTTGAACTTCATGAGCAAGGATGAGCTGGGTTGAAGTAACTGCTGGCTTGAACGTTTGATGATTGTTATGTGTTAATAGAACGTTGATTGCCGCCTTCCTTGCACTAGTTATTTTCAAATCATTGGTTCGTCGCATTACTTTTGAATTCCTTATAGTGATTACAAAAATTTGTTGCAGTCTGGCAGTGTAATGCGCGACAGAGTGGAAGCGCTGAAGAAGAGCGTCTTTCTGAAGGACGGTAGCATAGCGAGAATCTGGAATGGTAACAAAAACTGAAACAGCATGATCCGGAGGCCCAGTAAGCCGTGCACACAAATCACACAAAAGAAAATCACATTGACGTCCACAGCACGCTGCGCAACAGCACTACCACTCAAGTTACGCGAGTGACAACCATTTCATCCGTGAGGGTGGAACCTGATATATTATTAAATTTTGATACCACTTGCTTGTAGAAACTTGATTCCGCGTAGTTCTTTTTCCTCACTTTTCCTTGCCGGACCCTTGTTCATATGTATCCTGATTTCATTTTCACCTGACCGCCTCGCCATTATGTGACTAATGCATTTGATCATATTTACGCGAACCGTTCATCTCGGAACTTGTATGTCTGGTGAATTCAATATCGAGCTTTGTTGTTGTCTTCCACTATTTAGTTTGTCATATTGTTTTTTATCACTAGCATCTTATCAATAAGAATCTCGCCAGTACCACCGTCTTCCTTATTGGATCTGAATCGGTTGCTCAACGGGCTCAGAATTTATAGACGCTCGTTACTTATAGTCGCGACTACCGTGGATGCAGCACATTCATAGAAGTTGCGAGAAGACTAAGCGTTGCTCGAACAACCATTGGATGTCCGGGATCAACACTTCTCGATAAACCCGCGTTGGTGGCGCCCAAATCTATCTTCCAACTGGAGGAAAGTTATCAATCCTTCTACAGTGGCCGAGCTAATCGAAGTTGACACGCGTTATGTGCAAGAACGTTCTTCTGGCTAAAAGTCGGTCAAAGCTTTTCCATGGAAAACCTTACCGCGGGGATTGCCTGCCGTGCCTCTCTGTGTGGGGAATGGTCCTGTTCCATATCTCCAACATTTGAGTGGTGATCCTCAGGTGACCATATTGATGGCGATATCAAAACTTATTTAAATGTTGCTGATGTTCCTGCTCACGTTCATTCTTTGTCTGTCTTTTTCTTCTAAGGATTCCCATGATCTTCACAGAGACGTGTCTGAGAGTTTTCAGTTGTCTGCTGTATCATATGATTGTGGTATGCTTGGGGCCCCTAGAGCTAAGCAGGGACCATGCTCAGCGATAGCTGTAGGGACGGTAGCATCCACACCAGAGGAGACGGGGTGTGTATCCAAACTTTTCAACTTTGTCTTACCTGAACTCGTTCACTTGAATGAAATTTGGTGATGGGTGACAGCATTATTGAGGAAGAAATGCGTCTAAGGGAAGAGAAGCTGAGGTTTTTGAAGGCAAAACTAGAATTTCTCAAGAGGTTGAGTGAAAGGTTTGTATTTGGCAAGATTGAGGTTCCAACCGGGAGGATGAATGCAAACGTCCTCCCATCTGGCTCGTCATATAGACCTCCTACTCAAGGGTTCCAAGGGAGCTCCATGGAGCAGTATATGCGCAATTTAGTTATGAGTGTAGGCCTGCCAAAACTCAAGCTAAAATCTTTCGCAGGGTCGCCCTTAAAATTCCACAGCTTCGTACCGGCCACTGCGTTGCGTTGCGAGAGTTGGGGGAGTTTCGCCTCAGCTGTCGAAGAGAACTCGATGTAATTTCTGGTTGCATACTGGATTCTTATTTCATAAGTCAATCTCCAACCTCGCTGGCTTGTTGACAAGCGTGTTCCTCATCTTCATTCTTCAGCGCTAGCAAGACTTGTTGCCCTCACTTTACATACAACGGGTGTGAGAACATCCATATTCCACTGAACTTCTCCCTCCACCTCCAGATATAACTGACCGAATATGGAGCTTCTTAAACCCGAATGATTCGCATAAATGCCAACATTTCCAGGTTCAACGAAACGGCATTATTTTTAGCTTGCATGTGCATTCAAATATACACCGTTTATTTCCCGTCTACTTACTGTTTTACCGGTTTCAGCGACCTCCTGAGTGGACCCCCAGGTACACACAACAGGGCTGGCTGCCCTCTCTTAATTAAGCTCCCCCGATATGTTAAGAAGTTTGATTTTCCTCAAATCGAAAGTGTCGTTCAGAATTGCCTCTGTTTGCGTGCAAGGAATTTCATTCTGAAATTCATCACACTTGAACAACTACTGGAAGAAAAGGAACGCAAATGATGGCGCTGGAAGAGTCAAGCGCGCAGAAGTTTTTGTTCCTAGGGTAGTGTTAGACAGCTTGGACAAGCTGACATTACAGGCAAATCCGTTTTCGCTCATCACGCAGGTACATCACTGTTCACCATGTTCAAGAAAATCTGAACTTGGAGTGTTTATAAGACAGCCACTTACCAACTGCATAGGTTGAAACGGATATACGTTCTTTCCCTCGAAGAGTTTTCACGGTTGGCTAGTCCATCCTAGAATAAGATGCACGAAAATGACTATATAATCAAAACATATGGGTCCCTTGAACATAGCAGGATCTCCCGCCGGAACTTCCCCCGAAATCTGACGCTTCGTTTTCAAAATTCTCAGTGCACCTAATCTGTACACGTATCATATCATAGCGGTGATCAATGGAAGAAAACACAATTTTGAATTTTCCAGGACAGCTGAAGGATGTACGATTATGCCCAGCTTTTTCAAGAAGTACTGTAGAGCGACCACAGACTTCTTGCTCAAAAATCTTCGTTGAATTTTTTTGGGTTACCTAGTGCAATCAACTCAGTAACGCGCAAATGATGATCCCGATAACCCTGATTATGGCATTTGGGCTGACGTGGCTACCTTCCACATCAAATAACGTCGAAAAAAGTAAACTGGATTATTGGAATTCACATGACCATATCGACAAAATTGTGATAAAAGTGCTCCTGACGTCCGATATAAATTAGCCGGATTCTCTAACCGTCAAATATAAAGACTTCCAAACTGGAACAAAGAAAAAAAGAGTTCACATGTGGCCACAGGTGAACTGGAAATGACCTCTTTTGGTCGTTAAGACGCGGATGAAGGCGACAGCGTGCCGAGTAAAATCGATTAAATAAGTTTCCAGAGGTGTGCAATGGCAGTTATGGTAGGAGGAAAACTGGCATTTCATGCATGCAGTCATGGTACGAATTTATTACTGATCGTTCGCATCACACCGCTAAAAGCGGAATGTGGGATAACTTTGGGTAGAATTTTGACCATTACACTTCGGCACAACCAACATTCCACACCGTATCAAACAGATCGACAGGCGTACCAAGCTGGCTTCTGTGTGTGAGAACTTGCTACGCAGCACTTGCTCTGAGGCGCAACTCCATGTATCGAATCTAGTGTTGTTCATAATATGTTGACAGCAGCAGGGTTGGAATGCATCCATCTTGTTTGTTTTAGAACTGCTAGACAGGATGACAGCTCTTGAATAACGCCTGCCTCCCAAACTTAGATGCAATATCCTCGATCCACTGAGTATAGTCAGTATGATATGCGACATAATTGCTACTGACAATATCGTAGGCGCCGGTTGCTTATGAGACAATGTCGAACAGGGTTACCTCAGTTTCTGCGAAGAAACTGAGGCCTGTCACCATTGGCAAGAAACCAAGACAGAGTTCCGAGGTCGTTTGCTTTGTTCTATCAGGATGCCCAGTACACTTGCTCAAGGTTATTGCGTTGACGTTGGCTTGAGATCAGCGAAATAATCTAGGTGCACCAGCACCTCTGCTTCTAAAACTTAAGCCCCTATGTCCGAGAGAACTCTGCAGCTCTTTGTGTATTTTGGGGATTTGTCCAGCACAGCGTAATGCTTCGCGACGAGCATAGTTGGGAGACCTGGAGGAGCCTCTGCATTGAAATAGGCATAAACCATGTCCCAAATGGAGTTGACGAGGAAAGTGGTTTCGCCATTTGCTAAAAAGCCCCGGTTAACAAGGTCATGATCACACCGCGCAATTTGACTGAAGGCATTCTCTTAGAGGCACTTAAGCTGTTGGACGACTCTGGAATCCAGGTGTGTTCTGATGTAACCTGGACTGAAAGCTCCTCGGGAAAAAATGGAACTGACTAACCGATGTTGCAACGTTATCATTAGGATTTTCCGCGGTTCCCTTGCCGACGTACTGGAACATGAGAGAAATCAGTTGCGATTCCCGTCAACTGCACTTAGACTTACTGACGTCCAAGTGCAACACATCCACCGTATCCTGCGAAGTAAATCGCAGTCACGCAAACTTCTGAAACGACTGTCCAAAATTATTGACAAATTGTAAGAGATGACATGACACAGTGGACCGGCTCCGCCACTTTCGAGGCCCTACCGCTGGGGGTGTTCCGTTTCACCGTGACCGTTACAAAATGAAACAAAAATCATCCAAAGCCGACCGTCACACGCTGATCCGTCGGCTGGTGGTACCCAGTGAGGGTAAAATAAGATCAACAAAATTAGAGCCAGCCCTTGCGAAGTCGACGACCCCAATCAGTGTTGCACTGTGAATGAATTATCCCATCTAACATCTGGGAATAATGTTCGCTAATTCACCGTCAATTCCCTAATGTTGCTGCAAACAAATGCACTTGTCCCGATAAATGGTTTACTGGAGCTTTGTGAAATTTGTTTCTCTCCATAGCTCCGGCTTGTTGCCAGGACGGAATGTTTGCTCAGCACTTCCATGTCTGCCTTTGGGATACTCACACGTTTGCTGGGATTCGCGAAACCGTTTGGTGTTAGAGGTGCCCAAATTGTTCCGATCGTTTGCCAATGGAGATGCTCCATCGTCCTCTGCTTCCCGATGACTCATGGGCGAACTGTTAATATCAGTGTTGGGAATTTTACTCCAACCAAGGGTTGCCAATATCTACCGAATTAGTGGTTGAAGCTTACCTTAGATTTAGATGGAACCGAACTCTGTAAGCTCAGGGCTTTGGCTGGGTCCGAACCAGCGACAGAAATGGCATGCCGAAACAGAGCGAGTACTCTGCAACCTTGACCACTAAGCCTCTCCGGGGGGTTGTAGGGTTCACATTTGGACTCTGATCCATCCGCGCCACTATCTCATATGGAACACACAAGGTGATCTGAAGGATTGACCTCTTAGGCTGAATTTCTCGAACGGTTCACGCTGGAATCAACCGACGCTACTGCACTCCTGAATAATAGGTCGGCATATTCGAGTATTTGCATGCGACTTGATGGTGACACCAACCTACGGGTTTTTCATACCTGGGCAACAAAAATTCTACGTTGGCATGTTTTTTAACACAATCCAGAGTTAGGGTACAATGAGCAAATCTTTGGTTTCACTCGATGGCGTACTGGCCATAACCTGTTGTGACTGGACTACACACTCAACAACAAACAGTTGATGCTGGATAAACTTGAAGTCATCGCCCCAATCGGCTAGGTGATCACTTAGTCACTTTATTCGAATTCAGCTGCCGCATGAACGTGGTCAGTGCAACAGCTAATAGCCACAGTAGCCTCAGGCAGATGGATGCGAGAAAACTGTATGGCTACCTGAGAACGCAGTCCCGGGTGAATTTCGGACCCTTCATTCTGCATGCGATTTTCATGAGGAGCTTACTACCATTCTTTCAGCAACCCTTCGTGGACCTACACCATTGTCAGGCCCCAAACGAAAGGAGCATCCAAGCCGAGTTTGCTATAGCACACTCAAGGCTATTCTGAATAATCGGTATGTTTGTGCGTACTAACGATCATCAGAGCCTTAATTTGGCCAAAGTCTGGGGGTTGCCCCGAGAAGTCAGTGTAGACCGTTGATTCGACGTGACCGCTTTCATTATCAGCAAAGTTTCACCAGTCGCCTCATCGCCGATTCAAATAGCCTCTTCCGATACGTAGCATCAAAGGGTAAGAAATAAGCTGGATTTCCACAATTCTTAGACCAATCAACCCTTACTAGCTCTGACATGAAAGCGGCTGATGTTCTCACTGAGATTTACAGCAGTGTTTTCGCGCGGTCGTCATTAGTCCCTCAGGCTCACCGTGGCAGTTGTACTGCGTGCACTTCCTCCACGGTGTTGCTGGCTAAACTGAGGTACCTTAATGAACAGTCTCCTTGGATCCGACGGCATACCTTGAAAAGCCTTGGGTGAGCAGGCCGATGATCAAGCTGATCCGCTTGGCTAACCGGTTGAGCAGTCGGTCTCCCAGGGATCAGTATTCAATCATTCGCTAACGATTGAAGTTAACACCGAGTTACGCGTAATCTGTTGGTCCAGTGAATGCCTCT
>QNGE01006933.1:0-26967 GCA_008508345.1 Paragonimus westermani
TCACTGATCCGCATCATTAGGTACACTTATTTCACAAATAACCCGGTCAAACTACTACAACATTCACATCACCGTGTCCAATTAGCCATCCTCTCACTTAGCGCCCCCGACCACCCACTCTGGGAATCACGAAGGCCTCATCCTGGAAAACGAACCTGACATACAGTGGCCAACCCCTTGCTGAACGACTTCATTTCTCTACGCTAGGTCAGGTCCACCAAGTCTGTCCACCTAACACATTACGCCGGTCGGCCGCGGAATCGGCTAAGGGCGTTCGGTGTGGCACACGACTACCTAGCACTTTTAGTACAGGACCTAGCCGTCTAAGTCCATGTGAACGTAAGCACTGAACAAAAGAACTCATTTGGCAATCAGTACCAAGTACCCGCTTCCCAACCCATTCGTTGTCTACTGTTTGGTGCCGTTCGGTGTGAGCGATCGAGCGCAGACATGGAAAATCGAATACCTGCGGACTGTTCACGTCTTCTACCCTGAGTGACCTTGTTTTGCAGCGGCACAGTAGTACTGCTCTCAGAGTTGCCTTATATACGTGACCCTTAGGCCATAGAGAGATTCTTGTCTGTCACCAAGGCTTCCTAAATTGGCGAATACTACACTAACGTAAAAGATACGAGCCCTTATCTCATCCGGTGCACCTCCACTCCTGCTGATGCAAATCCTAAAGTAAACAAACAAGTCAAAAACCTCCATAAATTAACTGTCCAACAAATCGTTCGCGTAGTCTAAACTGCTTCCAGGAGCCTTTTGCCCTGTGAGATGGCAGAACGCATTCTCAGCTGAACGCGCAGCAATATTTGGCATTATCTGTGATGTTGGCAAATTGTCAAACGACACCTTATCATCAGCATAACCAAGTCCAATCAGTCTTCCATCAGGCAGAAGACACTGGTCAACATCTTGTAAATGAATTCGACTATCCTCCATCATTTCATCTAAGACAAAGTTAAACAAAGATAATAAGAATGGACGCTTTGACGTAAGTCACTTCTGGTGCTGAAACTGTCAGTCGGTTCATCATAAACCCTGATATACGGCTAATTATGAGAATAAATCATCGACATGTTCATACACTTGATCTGTACGCCCTTGTGTTTCAACCATTCTGAAAGTGTAAATGAGGTCATCTGCACCAACAGCTCCACCGCGTTTGATAGCCGAAATGCAATTGGGAATCTCAGTTTCGGTAGGTGATTCTAAATCTACCGACGAGGACGTGACATTACAATAAAAGCAGTAGGCCAAGCAAACTAATTTTCAGAGTGTTCCGTCAAGCACTCTACCCCATGGACTCATTATGAAAGCGTGTCGCCTGTTTTGCTGATAGTTGCACTGACAGACGATCGCCTTGGGCCAGTAGAACGGATAGGCTTGAAGAGTCTGCTGGTAGTCCCTGCTGAAACAAAGACGGCTTCCATTTCCTTAACCTTCTTTATTGGTTATGCCTCACGATCAACGATCAGGCTACGCTTCCATCTTTTACGTGTGTCCCCCCTAAACTCGTTATATGGATGTCTGTGATGAATGTTCCGTCTAACCTCTGACAACTCGAAAGAAGGATTTCTCTGAGATCCAATGCTCGTTTAATCCACGAACCACCGTGTTATATGATGTAGTAGTACCTGATTCATAAACTGCCTGTGAAATTAAGGTGCAACAGTTGCCGAGGTCTTCGGAGTTAGCATTAGTAAGCTTTCATTCTGGTACTTATGCCTTACCGACGACCTAGCCACTTTCTTAACAACCAGCCATTGATGTCAAGGAGGTCGTTGCCCAGCGAAAATCAGACCAAGACAACAACGTGCCGACGCACGATTCCTAACCAAATATGTGCCCCAATAAGAGTGACAGTCTTGATCGGTGCCACGTCACTTACAATTAACACCTATGTGGTCTACCTGAGACCAGGTCTAATTCGGAGGACGGCGTCAAGCATAACGCTGGCGCACACCACGTCTAAAACTAATGCTGGATAAAAATAGTCCGCGTGTGGCGCACAGTTGCAACAACGGCCTGACACTATCTGAGCGATGTGATGTCAGCCCAAACCTGCCACCTAAACGAGACACGGTCATACCAAGGCAACCGACCTTGCGCTCACATCACTGGTCAAAATGACTACATCAGGACTGTCTGCCAACCTTAAGGAAAGTGGCCAGATCGGAGTAGAATATTTCCTCAACGTTGACGTTGTAGCTGTTAATTGGTATATGAGCAGACAAGTAAAGGTTTCCAGAAGACTCGGCGTCCAAGGCTGGTCTTGACAGAACCTGTTAAGCGGACGGCACGAAGTCTACTGCTGACTGTAATCTAGTCTATCACTGCGGTTGTGGCCGTCATACTGAGGACTATACATATTCCAGCCTGACTGGTAGTGGTGACTGTAGAGTTACGTGAAGTGCGCCATCAATGTTGTGTAGACAGTGCGAGTGCTGTCAGTTCAGTGTGTGGAGTACTATTCTGGACAACAATATTTGAAGTGCAGCAGACATCGACATTCATCGAGTCCGACGTCTGTGTGAGAGCTGCCTGTTGATCAATCTGTTTTGAAGTGTGAACTTTGAAAATACTTGTAGGTGTAAACGTGGGACGAGAGCGGTCAGAGAGTGAGAGATAGGGATTACAGGTCAGTGGTGCTATGATTATGTATGCCTGTTGGACTTGCAGAGTTCTAACGGGAAATGGTGTTCGGAAGTGGTTTGGAAGCCAAGTTTGGTAGTTCAGTGGATAAGGAGTCAGATTTAGTGTTTACACCTGGGAACTATACCTACTGTGTCCTGACAGGTATCGGTGGCTGTGGAATCACTCAATGTTCAGAGCCAGTGCGGGGTAGACTGTTCATGGTCGTTGCTGCGTTCTGTAATGTTGTACTTTTTTCGTGCACGTTTTTACATCTCCCTGACTAATTGTCAGTTACTCATTTTCGCATGTTAAAAGGTCCCCACGACATATACTTTTAAACGTGCAACGCTTTGCTTTGGGATATGCCATGAAACAACTTATTGCTGACCACTATTCAATGTTTTCTTAACAAGGATTTGCTCTCTCTTGTGATGATGAAATGTTGGAGGTAGTCGAGCAGTTACTGCACTGTTAGGAATGCGCTAGTCCCAGCTCATACAGCGAACCCCGGGGGATGTTCACAAATGTACACCATCTGTGTCTCCGACGTAATCTCTGTTCTTCCGTGAAATGCTGACTATACAATACAACTATACGAGTAGTCCCCGCATGCGACCGCAAAATATAGTCAAACTACCCGCAGGTTACTTGGGTAGTTTCTTCGTAAAATTAGTGGCATGTGATGAGAACACTACTAAGGTAGTGAGCTTCGTTACTTTCTTTCGGACGAACAACACCTGCCGATGACTCAGCAGGGCTGTCTTGTTTCAAAGACACCTCTAGCTAGGATATCGTGATCGGTGTATGCGTTGGATTTGGTTCGCGTGTTTTGCGGATTCAAGACGTTTTTAGCGAGGCTGCTGTTGCTAGATTTAAACATGACAACATGCGTTTTCGTTCGTGGGAGTTGTTAGGCATGACGAGAGATCGTGATCACTGGTGTTCTTGGTATGAATTTCTTCTCTTGCTTGTCACCGTTTTCCATCGTGAGCCTCTCATCGATTTGTATATCTTCTCTCTCTTGTCTTTGTTCTCACTCATTTCTTCTAGCTGAAAGTTGAATGTGCGTACATTTTGGAGATCATTAGTTCGGGTTTCATGGGTAATGACTTACCAACAGTTTTTATTCGCCATGTTACCAGTGGACTAATTTAGTTGATCGGGCACCAGTTTTTGGCTTCATATGGTGAATGAAGGCATTACGGTGGTTCAACTCCTCTCATTTATATTCATCGTTTGCAGCGTAACCTGACATATGAGCAACTTTTGCACTTTTAATGTGGATATCTTCAGAATTGCACATCAAACTGAATGTCATGCCACCCGCACTGTCCCATACACATGCACATACACTCGTTTTGGTTCTCATCTGTTCAGTGGAATTCTCTCTCACGCTCTTTCCCCTACTCCTCAGCATCGACATTATCTACAGACTGAATCCAGGTCAACTACTGTACACTCGATGGTGACTGGTCTGACCCCAAGCGAACGACAAAGACAGATACAAACCCAACGTTTCGTGGAAGCCGCCTATACAAGTTCGGATTATCGAGTGGCTCGTATCTGCGGCTCGATGACACAGCACGAGGACCGTACCGAACTTGTTCCAGCCTCGAAAGGCGGCGGCGCACATCGGAAGCCCTTAC
Organism: Paragonimus westermani; assembly: GCA_008508345.1. Lineage (NCBI taxonomy): Eukaryota > Metazoa > Platyhelminthes > Trematoda > Plagiorchiida > Troglotrematidae > Paragonimus > Paragonimus westermani. The sequence goes on from QNGE01006933.1 coordinate 4,287, forward strand.
CTGTGAGTTACACTCACTCGAATTCTTTATGCCTATCGCTTGCCCACGTTGGTTTCTGACTGGTAATTTTACTCATGGATTTGGGATCACTTTGTTAAACAGTGAGTTTGAGCAGGTGCTGATCTATGGAAATTCGTGAATGTCTGTACAATGCAATCTTGTGTTGGACTTATCCCGCATAGATAGCCGCCTCGAGTTCACATATAGCTGAAGTCCACTCGCTGCACCTTATTTTTCTCCCCCTGTACACTTACGCACTGATGATGTCACCTCGCCTGGTGATGAAACGTTTGCAACCTAAATGCCAAGCTCGGCGAACATATTAATACCAAAACCATCAACCCGAGCTACAAACAACAGCACCACCGCTGTTCCCAACCATCAGAAACACTTTTATTCCAAATTTTAGTCTTAAGTTTATCGAGTTTTTAGCATGACATTTTGACTAGTCAAGATTTGGTCGTTGTGGATGAACAGCCCTCTGGTGAAAATCTCCACGACGTCCACATATCAACTTGACAAGATTCTACAGCGCCGCTTGTTTTGTCTTCCTTCATTGAAGTCGCTCGTTTGTTCAGTGATTCCAACGTTAGCGAACAGAGCTTGTGCCCGGCAGATTGCTATATTACACCGTTATCTCTGTATGAGACTTGACTGCCATTTGTGAATTCACGGCTCCACGGTAGTGTTGCTGTTTGCTGTTCACGACTGCTCAACCGCTAGTTTGGTCTGTATATTTCGCGACTGACTCCCACATGGTAATCATTCTCTGATCCAAGTGTCTTTTGTTACACATTGATCGGTCTACGTCGCAGTCGCTCACGTTTCTTGTGTAGTCAGTAGCGTGTAGTTCTTATCTGTGATTTACTATTTTATTCTGGACCCTTGTTGTTCGGTCTGGGCGAAAAATAGGCTTAACTAAAGGCGTAGCCCACTTACGAATAGCGTTAGACTCGTAAGAACTCGAGTCTGCTAGTGCAGAGTTGATAAATAACTTTTTATGAAAGTGATTAAAACTAAACGGCCTTTTAAATGAAGTGATCCAGACAGATGCTACGACATTTTATTGTCCGTTCTCGTCGTCCGCACTTACTTCCCTTCGTATTGTTTTTCAGCAACATCACACTGTGTGTCTACTGCAGTAAAACTTTTCTGCTACAGAGAGCTCCTGTAAATCGGAAAAACTTTCATGTTTGACGCTTATCGAAATGTTTGCTTCATCAAGAACTATGTCTGCTGTAATGATGGTTTAACGATCACACAGTTCATTTCTTTATATTACAGATACGAGTTGTGATATCGGTTCGGCTAGCTCTCACCGTGTCCGATAACCCAAATTAGTGATTAATATGATCAGTCAGTTTAAATTGTGAGCACAGAAGAAATGCTGTAAATACGCATAGGGCCTAATTCCCTTGAGGGAGAGCGGTGTATGGCATATGCATTCAAACTTAGGTGGTCATACTCGGGTCCATTGAAAGATGGTTACCTTATAAAGATGATTATGAGGGATGTGCATTATTGATGTGGTGTATCAAAGAAGCATACATGTTACTGTCTTCTGGCGGTCGTCTGTGCTTGAGCGCACTTATCGCATAGTACTACCATGATTGTAATCGAGCCAACAAACAGCCATCAAAGAGGCGATCGATGGAATGTAACGGCAGGACATTTAGGCTTTGTGTGTTCACGTAATCGATGCACGCGCTTGTGGAGCAAATGATGTTCATTGGTGACTATCTGAAGTACGGATTCTCTGAGCTTGGTGAGTTATAAAGTGAGTGGACACAGTCCACTTAGAATTGCCAGTTTTGTGCTGGCCACGGCTGCAAGGGCTCGTACGGGTAGTTGTACTGCTTTTTAATGCTCACCCCCAAACCGACACTTCACGACCGGTTTCGTTCTTGTCTGGACTCCTCAGATAAAGATGGCCTGAACTAACATTCGAGTTACGACTCAACGCCCTTTTTCGCTCGGCCACCAGTTCTGTAAGCATGACTTGTAACGAGGGGATTTGTATGTAATTTAATTATGGCTTGTTTTCACCCCTTTATTGTCGATGGACGGTTTGCGAGTGAGAATCAAGAAGCATTACAGTCACCGCTTCAAGTCTTTGCGGTCACAATCAGACAAAACTGGCAGTCGGAAGTGCACTGTGTTCATCCAAACTAGGGAGGTAGAAACAAGTTATATTTCAATTACATGCAGATTCCCCCGTCACAAGCGATGTGCACAGAACTAGTAGTTGAGTGAAAAGAGGCGTTTATTCGTAACACGAAGGGTAGCCTGTCCAAACTCCATTCAAGTTATCTGTACTTGATGAGCCCAATCAAGAACGAAATCGGTCTCACAGTATCTGTTTGAGGATGAGCATCCAAAGTACCCTGCTGTGTTTGTTATTACTAATGTTTTCCTCATGGTACCAATCGGCTACATGGCTTTCGATGATTGTCTCTCACCCAGGTTATCATTAAGTTAACCTGTCAGAAGACAGTTTCACTGAAATCAGTATACTGACTAAAACAAACCAGGCACTAGGACAAATGAATAGAACGTGGAAGACAGACGTACCTTTGGTTTGCGTGATGAAAATCTCAAAAACACCCGGAATAGTTATACTGGGATGGATAAGTTGGTGTGAACTTCAATTTTGTTTTCCCAACCTGCAATTACATAAGCGAGTTCTTGTGCGCTCTACGCTTTAGAAGCCTGTGTCAAATTAAGCAAACTTTAACTAAGGGGTGGGTTAAATTGGGCAGCACTTAAAACGGTTGGTTCGGATATGCAACCGAATACTGGTTAACCTGAAATACATTCCCATCACAGATGCGAGTGGAATCGCAAGTTTGATTAGTGCTTTAAGAACGACGAATGTTGACCCGGTCACAGTAGATTTCATTTGAACTTAGATTATTAGTGAGTGTAGTTTCATTGAGGCACAATAACCTCTGCCGTTGCAACCGTAGGTTGCCTGACCCAAGCATAATTCAACCCGGGTTCGAACAAAACTTTATCCACAGTTCTAAAGCGAAGTTATTCCAAATCAATGAATCATCGCCCGGCGACTCCTATTGTAGCGAAAAGGGCATTCAACAAAACACGATTGATAGGAAATCGGATTCTGCTCCTTGATGTAATTAACACGGCAATCTTGGTCCCGAAAATACGCGGCGGTCCCCGTTAATTGCGCCCAAGACAAACCAAAAGACGGGTGCAAAAAGCAACTTNACGTCCTAAAGTACACTGGATTCCCCTAATATCGACAAACTATCACTCGACCTCTGTGAGCAGCATGTGACAATCGCGCACTCATTATAAAATGAAGAACAATCATATAAAGAAGTTGACAATGATAAAATCACGAATAGTCTCCGACACCCTTCAATAAAACAAGGATACCAATGTTTGATAAAAGAAAACTTCGTTTTCCGGAACCAAGGTCAAAGAGATAACACAACAACATGTTGAGTGCTGTGGATTGCTGAGCTCTTCAGAAAACATCTATATCACCAAACTGCATCTTAACTTGTAATGCGATTACATCAATAACCATCATCAACAATACACCAATAATTCTCCCCGAAACTTCACTGACATGTAACCATAACGGAGAAAGCTGACATTATACGAAAACAAGACAATCTAGAGTGCAGAACATGAACCTAATTGCTGAAAAAATATACGCCTGCATTCAAACGTTTCAGTATCAAGCTGTTTGTACCTTCATTACTGTCCTCACTGATCCGCATCATTAGGTACACTTATTTCACAAATAACCCGGTCAAACTACTACAACATTCACATCACCGTGTCCAATTAGCCATCCTCTCACTTAGCGCCCCCGACCACCCACTCTGGGAATCACGAAGGCCTCATCCTGGAAAACGAACCTGACATACAGTGGCCAACCCCTTGCTGAACGACTTCATTTCTCTACGCTAGGTCAGGTCCACCAAGTCTGTCCACCTAACACATTACGCCGGTCGGCCGCGGAATCGGCTAAGGGCGTTCGGTGTGGCACACGACTACCTAGCACTTTTAGTACAGGACCTAGCCGTCTAAGTCCATGTGAACGTAAGCACTGAACAAAAGAACTCATTTGGCAATCAGTACCAAGTACCCGCTTCCCAACCCATTCGTTGTCTACTGTTTGGTGCCGTTCGGTGTGAGCGATCGAGCGCAGACATGGAAAATCGAATACCTGCGGACTGTTCACGTCTTCTACCCTGAGTGACCTTGTTTTGCAGCGGCACAGTAGTACTGCTCTCAGAGTTGCCTTATATACGTGACCCTTAGGCCATAGAGAGATTCTTGTCTATCGCCAAGGCTGTCCTAAATTAAGGAGTACAGTCTCAAATGATTCGGAGACTAGATCATGTCTGGACACACTCTTGAATAACGATCATACCTTCCACCAGAATGTGTGAAAGTGATTAGGTGCGAGTTCCATTTAGCTCCGTAACGAGCAGCGACGGACACGCCTGTTAGACTCTGTGGCTTACCCTGCGTATGACACGAGCGGTTGTGTACCGTACATCCTCTTCATCTACCAATCATATTTTCTCTGTCGAAAGTTATTCATCGTCCGTCTTTACTTATTCGATTGACGACAATCTCCAGTCCCTGAGGTTATCATTCCCTTAAGGGGAGCTCAATTTTGTGACTTACTGATTTTTAGAAACGAAACCTGACCACCAAGTGCTTTCCAGTATGTATTAGTCTCAACATGCAGAACTTACGCTGGCATTTATCTTTCAATACACAATGTATGCATGTATTGAGTGAGAATGCCTTAAGAGAGTTCCAAGTAACTTGCGTCCTATATCATGCTACCGAAAATTTTTACCACCGCATATATAGCATTGTGCATCTCGAGCCACACAATGATTCTAGCATTAAAGTTATAGTGTGACTCCGTTATTTTACACTACCGATAAATTTTATTTTGTTTGTGACCTCATCATTAGGTTATAAATCCACTTTATCCCTGCATGTGCTCCCTTCTACGAACGTGGAATGCAGTATCGTGACACTTTGAACCTGTTTCTAAACCGAAATCGTTTCAGTTAACTACCCTCTAGGACATCAACGGCGCACAGTCTGTACGGATAAAATCTCAGATACAGGATCATTCGCTGAATAAATCGCCTGCTCGTGGATACTTGTTGAACTATGTTACGAGTGGGGATTTGTTCATTTGGGCGTACAGTTGGTGTAATACCTTTCTCTACGTCTTCCATAGTTATGTATTTTTGTCAATGATTGTTGTCTTCCATGCGCATAATCTCTTTCGACAAAATGAGATTCGTTATATCTCTCCATTACGGCAGCAGGTTCCCCATCCTCTGGAAGACGACTCTTGAATTAACGGATAACATTCCGCAGACTTCAGTCCGATGTATCAGCAAGATAGTTGTTCATGTAACGTGCAACGTTTGCTAACATTCTCAGGTTAAACGGTATTTCTAATCTCAATGGGAACAGTGGTGCAAGCACAGTCCAGTCACAGCGTCTTCCAGTAGGACGTGAAACCCACCGCTATTGATGCGCACACCCAGTACTGGTTGAACTAAACACAAACATTCGCTCTCTTCATTTCATTCGGTAGCGACCTTATCAAGTTTAGCTGAATGCAGTCGAACATCACGAACAGGACAATAAGATGTTCCCATTCTGGTGGGATGTTCGTTTTTATTGCAAAACGGCTCGCCTTGGTTGGTAGGTTGTTCAAGGACGTGTCCCCTTCTCTGATGACAATATCCAAGCAAACACGTTAGGTAGCTTGTCATGGTTTTGAGCAACGGACGATACACTTTAGTTCCTATAGATCATGAGGCTTTAGCCTAGATCCCATTTCCAATTTTTCAAACAACTACACTGGTCGCTTCTATCAGATGTTTACACACCTACGCATACATCATAGGGTCTACGTACGGAAGCAGCGTGGATTTGCGAGGCTGACATTGTGTTATTGGGTAGTGATAAGGGGCCTGAAATTCATGTTTATGAATTCATGTTGTGTGCACTTGTGGTAACCGCTGCTGATTAGGGAATTATAGCCGTCCCATATGGGATAAACGTTCGTACAAATGACGAGAGAGAAAAAAGTGGCTTGCAGTTATTGCGAGAAGAATCTGCCCAACACACCTTCCCATCCAAACCATATCGGGAAAATTCGAGTGATGAGGACGATATGCTGAAATTGAACATTGCGCAAATCGCATTATAGGTTATTCTGTACCGTATAGAATGGAAAATTCAATTTGTATAGATTTATTGAAAAATAGTTTAACCTAAATCTGCCCGTTTGATTGGTAAATGGAGCATGTCCCATAAATAGATCACTGCTTTGTGGATGGAGACTACGGTCACAATCATGGACATGGCTATCAAGCAACAAACGCAACTATCGATCAGCGATTTGATGCAGCTGGCTCTAAGTTTTTTTTCTTAGCATTACTGTCTTACAATTGGTTTGTTTTTGTCAAAAAGCAAACAACAACAGTTCCTGTTAATTCTGACTGACCTGTTTATGATTAATCATGAGACGGCCTAATCAAATCCACAATGCCACAGATCTTTCCTGGCCCCAGTTGTGTATGTCACTCATATGATGCTATCACGATAGTGTGTAGTTAATGTTAGTTCTTACCCACAAATGTTGTCGCGCGTGATTAATCACTGGCGTGCGGTTTATTGAAACAAATTTCCTAGGACGTAAAATGTTGACTAATTAAAAAATATTAATAGATCGTTCACTGAGGTGATTAAAACCTAGTGAAATGTCACTAACGATTACAAACTGTTACACGAAACAGTATCAAAGACTAGCAGGTCTAGTCGTGTGCCAGCTACCTCTTCGTGAGCCTAACTGAGAACTCATTCGTCTATGCATTGGTGCTGAAAACCTCCTGCTCACAGACGTCTACACAATGAAGTTGATAAGTCATGATTGAAGTAGATGAACGAGGAGGGCTATGTTCAGCACTAATTCATCGACAGAAATGGATAAGGACTTAGTCTTGACAGTCACAATCTCAACAGGTGTTGACCTCGTTGCCGAAGAACCCGTTCTGAACAACAAATTTATCTATATTTTTTAACCGAGGAATACATTAACCCTATCTGGCTAACAACATGTTGTCCACATTGGTGGTTTGTTGAGCCGTACAGATATTCAGTGAATGCAGAATATAGCCGTTAGAACCGAAATTCACGATGGCATTCTTTAAGTTGTTAATAAAGTTGATATATAGTTTACTGATTTTTGCTCACAAGCGAGAGTGGTTGAGCGTTCAGATTTGATGATTCGGTCGTGCCTAATGTGAGGTCAATGGCGCAGTGGTTAACACGGTTGCCTCATGATTGGAATGGCCGGAGTTCAAATCCCGGCCGTGGCAAGGATATGCACTACTGACGAGCTCTAATGAGAGCGAAACTCGAGTCTAGTGCTTCTTTTCAAAAGAGGCTGGCTGGAAAGTCTATCTGAATGCGAACGCTGCGATCAAATGTGAGTGATGGTCAACTTGAAAATTGATATATAGTGTTATGGTCCCGCGTTTGGGAGCTACTAGCTGTCTCATATGGTGACCGGCCAGAATGGGAACGAGATCACTTGTAGTGGAATTAAAGTCTGCCCATCATACTAACCGGAGTGCACTGGAACCATTCGCAGTTTATCTGTTTCTAACATGTGTCAGTTCTGTGTGTTGTGTCACCAGAACACCAAATTGTTTATCCGTTGTTTTTTCGTTAAATCTGTCGCTCTCATCGTTCTATTTGAAACAAGCCACTGCATTTCATCAACTGGATCCAACTGCCACTAACCTATCGGCCTAATGCATACTGGTTAAATGTGTCACTGCTTCTACCCAAAAGGATTGTCCAGGTGACCCGAATTTCAGACACATGTTTGTTCCATTCAGTTTCCAATTAACTGGGAGATACGTGTAGCTCGTCACTTGCTCACGCCTAGATGTGTACAGTACATGGCCGTGTAGAGATGGTTGCTATAATTTGATGCCAACGCGCACAAACCTCAGCTGTTTGCTATTCCGAGAAATAATTTCTTCGCTAACTCATATTGATCAAATATCGTTCCATTTTCGATTTTGGAACTGTGTGTTGCTCTTAGACTGCCAGCTTTCGTGCATGGAGATTGCACAGTTTTATGGTATTCTGTCCTCGACACCGTAGAGTAGAACAAAAATTTTGTCAACACGAACGCACGTCAATCGTGACGGTCGGATTTTAACGTGAAAATCCGGTAGAAAATGTCTGACATCCAAAAATTGATCTGTCGACAGCCGAAACCTCAAACATTCTGTAAAATAGAACATGATTAGCTTGGGTAAATAACAATCCGTGTAGTTCTTGGTGTCACTCAAATTTTGTTTTGTCTGACATGGTTTCATTACTGTAGTGATCCGTGGCTGCTCAACGTTTAAAGATGTAAGATGCTTTTTTCCTGTTATTTTAAACCCTTCCACATGTCTGTTATTAACAGTGAAACATGTCTCTCTGCACCAACATATATTCGGTTTTACCAACAGTATTATTGTGGCCCCACCATTGGGGTATAATAAATAGAAGACAACTATTTTCATTTTCCGTTATTTACTTCACTCATCCATTTCCCCGTAGTTTTTGAAAGCCTTTGTTTTAATCCAACGGAACTACAAACGTTACATCAACTGTCAATGTCCGCTATTCTAACTACACCGTATTCTCTATTTGAATGTTAAGTGTTAGCCACATATTCATCACCTGGGTTGACCCGCTCTTCAGGACATTTATAGTTGCTTGCTAGTTGCAATATCAATCAGCTTTTGATTTTGCGTTCTCCCGAATTAAGTGCGGAACCCACTGAAACTGTCGCTCCGTAGACCTCATCATCACCTCAGCTTCATGCCGTGCCGGTGGGTACGGTGGCTCGGACTGCCACTCGTCTTAGCAATGGTCCAAGAAATTGCAGAGTAATGAATATGTGCGAATGTATGGCGGCGGGAAAGATAAGAAAGGAAATAATCAGATGAAAACAGTTGAGTTTCAAGAAACAGAGGGGTCAACAAGTTTACGGTTACGAGTTCGCCACTGACTGTGACACAGTGTCATGTTAGAGAGTATTTCCAACAAGCAACGTGGATGATCGCGAGCTCCCCACTAAAGTAGACGGCACCTATCAATCTTGGCCAAGATTTTTATAGCCCGTCATCACTTCACCGTCTAACCACCTTTCGACCATCAATAGCCACAGTGAACAACGCGCGGTGCAGCGGACACTCCATCGGCATACGCAGAACCTGACCCATTCAGCGAAGGCTGTGCATTTACACTATCTCGATTATACGTCCCGAGCCTGCACATTTCCCAAGTGCGCACCGACAGACTGTGGCGTTGATCACACGGTCAGCCGTTTTAATACAGATTAATTGGCGCTGTCAACGATTATCGAATGCCGACAGTCTATGTGCATCTTCGGCACGGACCGGCCAAGTCCATGATTCCTGAGGTAAAAGTGGTCTCAGACACGTATTGGAAACTTCGACTTTAATCGACGAATTGACGTCTTCGCGGCGTCATAAGTGATGGAAGTTGGTGAGTGCGTTACGTGTTTTTGCTGTCCTCGTGGGCACCTCATCAGCAACAGTACAGGCTGAAGAGATGACACTAAGCGGATAGGTGAGGCATTCAACAGTCTCTGGCGGCTTGCCAACAATAACAAACACAGAGTTGGTGTCAACCCGACTTTGTAACAACTCTGCATCCTGAAGGTGTAGAGTGCATGCAATGCAGACCAGTCATATCATTTGATCGATTTGACATGTTCTGCATGTTCTGTACAGAAGAACTAAGCAAAGCAGTGCGGTCCGCATACTCAATATCAGTCAGCTTACTGCATCCTGGGAGCTCCATCCCGAGATCCTAGGAACTTTTGAGAGGTCCTTGCAAAATACTGTCCATGACAAAGTCCCAAAGAGAGGGTGAGATTGGGGATCTCTGTCAGACGCCACTTGATGTGGAGAACGATCAAAATATATGCCCACTAATGCGCACTCAGAGTGTGTATACGATGACTTCAACGAAATTAAATACTCCACTAGAACTCCTCTACAATGGAAACAGCTCCAAACAGCGCGTCGGGCAACCGAGTCAAAAACAGCCTTCAGATCCAAAAATGCCACGTCCGTTGACCGGGGCAAATGAATTCCAATGCTCTAGTATCTGTCGTGAGATACACCTGCCAGCGAACCAGAAACCTGCCTGTTCTTTTCTTACATTGTATCCTCTGTGTTTCGGAGTGCTGGAGAAGAACCGTTCGAACCCGGGCTTTATTACATCTAAGTAATTTGGAATTCAAACTCACCTCGATTTCCGTCGAAGGATCGCCTGGAATGTCAAGAATAACCACAGAGTCACTATCATCCACAGCTGAACGAGCTGGCTTAGACCAATCGAACTGCCCCTCGAAGTGCTCAGCCCATCTGTCAAGTCGTCGATGTAAGCTGTAAATTCGTGAGCCATCAATTTCAAATATAATCTCGTAAAACAAATTGTCGATGGCTAGTGCAACGACGAACTAGGAAAAACAGCACCCGGTTATCATCTGATAAATATGCCTTCTCCATCCCTTTGGCTTGTTCGGAGAAACAAGCCTCACGGTCTTTATGCAGACTTTTCAGTTCACGGCGGTCTTTGTCGTATTCGGAGTCTAGAGGATTAATCGGCATTTGTTCATAAGTTCTGTGGGATCAGCAAGAATGCGTAGACACTGACCTCAAGGTTACCGTCGACATGAGCTTGAAAGCTGACGCTCTGTTTGCACGTGGTGTTCGCTCAATGACTGGGACACTTGACTGTATTCCGTCGCATCTCAGGACCCGGAGTTGTGGGTTATATTCCAGAGGCTGCAAAACCTTGTCTAGTTTGCTGTTATATCCACTATGCGCACCACCACTGCTCAAAATCAGACAATAACTTTTTAGTCATTGCGATCCCGAGCTAGGCAAGCCCCTTAGTGCTAAGTGAGCCAGACCCTTGAGTCATTGGTTCAGGATAGGGTCCCCAAAAAAACTGTCTTCCGTGTTCTCGCAAGTCAGACTTCTAAGTCTGAGGTGGGATCTCTCAAGTCAACTTCTTCCGCAGCATAAACGACCGGAAAGTGTCAGAAGTTATCGTTCTCTCGACAGTGACATCACTCACCCCAGGATTTCTGCCTTCTGTATACCCCCGGGCGAAAATTGTTTTCTGAGGCCCAAACAACTGGTAAACATTGGCGCCTTCAATGTCCGCACTCTTCAACAAGCGGACAGCAAGCTGCTCTGGCAAGTAGTCTCTCAACTTTGAAGCCTGATGTATGCTGTGTCTGAGACGCAAGTCTACGATTCTAGCACAGTTATCCATTTGAGCTCACCTCTAGATGACTGTCGATCCAAGCGCTTCTGTCTCAGGGTTTCTGGTGACGCCGAGGCTGAATCTCTTGGTCAAGCTGGAGTGGGAATCGCACTGAGTGACCGAGCAGAGCAATGTGTGGTCGATTGTATCCCAGTGAACAATCGCTTTTGCACTGTCAGACTCAATACCTCGGTTGAAGTCTGTCAACGCAAATCAGATTTGTGTATTCATTATATCGGCGTACGCTCCGACGGACAGCTGTTCGGATACTACCAAGGATGCGTTCTGTGACGCCCTCGTTGACCTTCTGAGGCAAACTAAATACTCAGACGTCATCTTACAAACAAGCGATTTGAATGCTCAGCTTAGTCCTCTCATTAGATGATGAGCGGCTGGGGGTATGTTTGGTGCCCGAGCACAACACCCTGACAGAAGCGAAAGATTATTGCAGCTGTGTGTATCCCAGGGTCTGTATATTTCGAGCACTGCATTCCAACACAGGAAGAGGCACTGGTACATAAAGACCTCCATGTGCTTCGTAGCCGTGGACACAACTCGATCATAAAGCAGTCTGTTACAATTGACGCTACTTTGTTAAAGACTGTCGTGCCTTTTGGAGCAACCACCTGGACTTGGACCACGCCGTTGTGTGAGCCAATTTTGTTTTGTCATCTGTCCTTATGCTCGTAAGTGCAAGATACTTAACTGGTATTCGAACGAAGAGTATGAAGAACGCTTACCAAAAGGCGTTGGTGAAGAACTCACCCAGTTCGCGTCAGGCGAAAGACTCTAACGAACGCTGGGAACAAATCGTCGGAGCTATGAAAGCATGCTGTGAAGACGCATGCTCCGAAGAAGCTGTTCAGCTGCGACGGAACTGAATTTCTGTCACACTGATAGACCCCATAAACAAGCGTCACTCGATTCCAACTGGCTCAGAATATGATGACAACCGTCGAGAACTTAAACGCAACCTGACTAAAAGCTTGCGCAAAGACTGTAAGCACCACTTAGCCGAACATTCTAAAGAGATGGAGAGTGCCTTTTTAACTGGGGATAGAAGAGAACTTTTTCCCTGATTCCTAGTCGTACAGGCCATCGAATCAGTGTAAATGAGGCCGTAGGCAAAATGATGGTTCACTTATCACCAGCCAGTCGCGCCGACTTGACAAGTGGGCGGAACATTTTGAGGAGCATCTCATCTGGCTTCAATCAGACCGTTCAGACGATGGGGCCCGACTGGTCAGTTGCTGCCTCCCAGATGAATCTCCGTCGGACTCCTTGGTGGTCACGGAATTAAAGTCATCGAAACGTAACAAGACTCCTCGTCCAGACCTCCTCCATCCTTCTTTCCAAGGATGGTGGGGACAGTCTGATATCAGAACTGACGAAACTCGTCTAGAGGGTTTGGGGAACTGAAGAGGCACCTCGCGACTGGTGCTTACCAACAGTAGTCCCCATTTTCAAAAAGAGCCCGAAGTCTATATGACAATCACAGAGGGATTATTTAAGCGTCTGTTGCTCCCATGTTATTCGTTGACATCTTTTTACATCTGCTCACCAAACCCAAAGAAATTCAGATACGTGAAGGACCGGCAGGATTTCTTTCCAGTCGAAGATGCGTTGATCACATATCCACCTTGCAAAGGATCTTGGAAAAACAGCAACATTCATGTGGACAGTCGATAGCAGTGGTCGATTCAGTTGCTCGTACTGTTCTCTGGAACTGATTTCTTCGCAGTGGATTCCCAGGGAAATATGTGAATCTGTTGAGATCACTGTATGCTCACTCTGCAGGCAGGGTGGGTGTTTATGGACAGCTGTCTCAGGCGTTTATCAAATCTAGTGGTGTTCGTCAAGGGTGTCCGATTTCGCCCTTCTTGTTCAATTTTTTCATGGACGACACTCTAGAAAGTGCACCCGAGGAATCCAGCGAGTTTTGTGTTGAGCATTTCCTGGTGCCCGGTTGACGGATGACATTGTCTTACTAAACCCCTTAACCAAAAATCTGCAGCCTGTACTGAACAAGGTGAATGGTGGGGCTGGTTTGTATGGAATGCAATTCACACCTTCATAGTGTAATGTGCTGCTTCAAGACTGGGGTATTTCAACTCCTACTTCACTGCAGATAATCCGCTCGAGACTGTGTGCAGTTTCACATGCTTGGATAGCACTATCTCGCCAGCCTATAATAGTGCTCATGAGATATCAGCGGGAATAGTAAAGGCGTGAGTTGCCTTTGTCAGCCTGCTTCATTTTTGGCGTCTGAGAGACGTTCGGTTGGCGCCGAAAGGAAGGGTATACAATGATTGTGTGCGCTCCATTTTGTTGTATGGTTCGAGAACGTAGCCTGTTCGCAACGAATATGTCAGCAGACTTGCTGTGTTTGACCATTGTTGTCCCCGCCAATTAGTCCACAGTAAGTGGACTGACCGTGTAAGCGACACAACCGGTCACCGGCGCGTATTCTGGAACGCTAGAGATGTATGGCCAATTGATCAACGAATCACGTTGCGCAGCCTGCAGTCGTTGAATCACGTACTCCGTATACCAGCCGAGCGTTTACCGTACCGGGCATTATACACTCAGACTATCAACAGCTGGGTGAAACCACGTGTTGGTCAAGCAACAGCGTGGTCACGAAACATGAAGACGCTGACTGTTCCACTGAGCAAAGTGGGCAGGTGTCGTCTGTCTGGCTGGGGTGCTCGCGATCACTTGAATCGCTGGTTAGAAACGTTATCCAAGATGGCGATGTGCCGCAGTCAGTGGTGTACCTGCATCCATAACATGCCTAGTTCTACCATTTAACCTTCTTTTATTAATTTTCAACCTCCTTGGCAACGTTTTTTCTTTTAGGGTATTCCACGTCACTGTTGAGGTGATCTGCGGCCCGAGCCACAGTATCATGATGATGGTGATGCTTATGGATTGGATATCTCGGCAAGTGTCACAGTGAACGACTTGCCTACAAGGCAGCTGCTCTACTGAACTTTTGTCATCTCCAGTTTTTTGCTCCATATTGGCATCAAATACACATATTTTTGTATGTAAGAAATTCACCCTCATCGTGGCAACTTTTGAATTTTTCCCGTTTTTCAAATTAGCATTGACAACCTCTTGGTTATTAGAAGTCAATAGCAAACCATACGTACATCGTTACAATCCCACAAACCATGCTGAGATTTCCTGCTGTCTGTTTCACTTTGCCAATACGCAGCTGAAATCCATCAATTTAATCGAACGTATTGCCGACGATCTGATTCAGGAGGCAATGAAACGCGGAGAGTTTGACAATTTGTCAGGTCTAGGTCAGCCACTGACCATGTCGTCCTCCTCGCACGAAGCATTCCAGGACTCATCAACTGTTCGGTTGACCCGCATTTTAGCCAATCAAGGCTACTTACCGGAGTGGATACAACAGGGCAAGGAATCACGTGAACATTGGAAAACTGCGTTGAATAAACTGCAAATGGCCCATGCGAAATTATGTGCGTCGGGTCAACCACGAAATCAGTCAGCATGGGACGCAGCTGTAAAGGTGAGAACGGTTGTGTTTCGGTACCCCAGTGCCGCTTTCCGGTTTACTACGTTTTCTAACCAATTTTCAAAGCAAACTGACCAGTGCGGTTTTGCCGGTTGAGCCAAACGCATGCCGAACAGTCCTGCTTCATAGATGACAGTACTGTTGGTTCGATTCTCAGCATGCTGATTCGTTAAGTAACCGGTTTATATTAAGGCATTCTAATAATCAGTGATGGGAGAAAAACGATCACAGAAAGGAATGTGATAATAGGTTGCTTAAATGGCGTGCGTGTGATAATGTTTTGCCCAATTGTGGGTGACCTCCTTAGGCGGCACAGTCTTTATTACGTGACCATGAGAGCGGTGCTATTCAACAACTTCCAAACGCGACTACTCGGGGTCCAGGACGTAAATCGCCTTCAAATATTCACTCACCGGTGTCCGTATTCAGCCACGTATACCGGGTGGTACCAACGGGTGTGCGACGCCTATGTTAGAAGCGGAATCGTTGGTAACCATCAGCAAGTTCAACTGATCATTTTCTAAGGATGCGTAGTTGGTTAGATCTTGTAAGCTCAACGTCAACGAATCTTCCGCCACATGAATCAGTTTGTCGACGCCGTAAGGTGTGAGGCAAACCAATGATGCGTTCACTACTACTAAAAGTCGCAGTGAACACATCCTTAATTTCATTCACAACTGCGCTGTATGGTCGCATGATATAGGCATTACGAGGTTAGTCTCTGAGTATATGTTTAGGGTTCTTTATTCTCTAAACCAGTTCTTCTATGGTTCCACACTAGTTGAACATCGCTCCCGATTATAAGTGTATTGCGTAGTGCGTATTTTCGTCCTTGATTTGCCACACACTTTTTCCGTTCACTGACACCACTTCGACTAGGAGGATTTAATTTCCGTTGCCTCGCTGGCCAATTCTTCGTCCGTCTGCATAAAAACTAAAGAAAATTGTTTCCCTTCCCTGTCAGACACATAGGGAGACTTTGGCGTTACTTGTAGAACTGTAATCTACAACATTGGCTAGGCGACAATTCCACATGAAACAGGGAGAAATACGCACTGCGTTCGCCTTGCATTGTGAGCTGAGTGATTACAGCGTGCGTTGTGAACACGATGCCTGAATCACCCACATCAATACGCGTTCATGTGGTCTTTCTGATCCGAAACAGTGATAACAGCGGTTGACTGAACGTTTGAGAAGCCTAGCAGTCGGATTTTGAACTCCAGAACGATGTCTAAGCCTTACTCCGGTAGTGGAATCTTCGCTTGTTAGATGGTCACTTGTGGACCATGGAAAAGATCTAAAACCGATCACCAGTGGCTAAGTGCGGTCTAAAAACTAAATTACAACAGAGAAACCTACATTTTTCTCAATCTGTTGTACAAGGTGTTGGCAAGACATGCCAGAGTATCTTATGTCTGCGATTACTAAGTCAGCCATATATTACCGAGGCTGCTAATACATATATGTTCGCCAGAACTACCTGAGCACTTTTAACCCCCCTCCTCTCATAATTTGGAATGGTTGGTGTTTCGCCATCGATGTCTACGAGATCTCCAATTACACCGACATTTTTAGATAATTGTTTGATCTCGTGTTAGGATGCCCACTTTCAGACCAACGTTGCACAACCGGCTTCGTTGCTGTTTGAAAATAGTTGAAACGAGATACAAATCGACCGCGCCAGGCTCTACTCTGTTACCATGATCAACCAAAATCTACCGGATATATGGAAACACAGTGAGACGCCAAGTTAACAATTAGCATCATAAAGTAACTGATTAACGTTATTTCGAATTCCTTTAGGCGTGTCCAAGGTAAAAACTACTTATCTGACTTGGATTTTTTCAATCCAAACCAACAGATTGTTAGCCAGTTACACTCACTTCAACCGTGACTATTAGTCTGATGACATTATACTGATCATCGCAGAGACTTGTTGTTCGATTTCCCTGCTGAGGTATTTAGAACTTCAATCTCGAATACTAGATGTCAGTGTAGTTATTGTTCTTCAGAATAAGACAAGACTACTGGATAGCTAATTGTGCTGAGAGAGCGCGCCCATGATTGGACAAGATTGAGCCGACTGGAAAAGCGACAGTAAAGGCTTGGTATTAAACGAATCAAAGCAATACATATTAAAACATACATCTGTATAAACTACGTCACTCAGTATCGTACACTTATTGGCAATGAAGATAACTCGTTGTCTAGTTAGGGTGCGTGATTAACAGAAACATGGCATCGCAGTTGGCCCTTTTTGTCAGTAATCCTAATTGGTTACTTGGTACTCTTTCTGTATTGTAGTCTGGATGGCAGTGTTGTTCGCCTAATCATCACAGTTGGTTATGTGTATTCTTCTCGCTTTTGTGACCCAGTTCTCATCCTCCTTCTTCCCACAACCGCGGACTGGCATCCGATACCTAAGATTCCATCTCCTTCTCATGAGCTGGCGATAATGGTAACCAGATGGACTGTCAACGTCACCGTGATGAATATCAGTATCAACAACGTCAAACGTATTTGTCTAGATTAGGGTAACCTGAGAGTATCTAATAGGAGTATAAACCAGTAGTTCGTCCCCATTGCTGACTGGCGATGACGTTGAAAATAGGGATTCTCAGGCAAATCATTGAGTGCTTACAGAAAACNTTGAGTGCTTACAGAAAACTAGTTGGTTTGCCACCTCTAATGGTATTTGAAGTTTAAAATTCTAATTCGAGTTGTTCATATTTGGGTTCAACTAGGAAAATCATGTCCTTAAACTTCAATGGTCGCGGGACACACCAAGTGAACATCAAACGAGGCCAATCACTAATCTTGATTCTGGACTGAGTCAGAATCAACTCAACTCAATCATGTGTGAGACATAAAACGCCCGTTGATTGCGGGCGATCCACCGTGTACGATTCTGCTCAATATATATGCAAGCCAGACCTTCGACTTTCAAGCCCACTGCTAATTGGCACAGCATGCAACTGTATTCAGGTTAGCACGCAGTTAACCGTTCAACCAATAGTTCCAGTCATTCGGCGAATCGATTGATGTCTCTTAAACGATCGTAACGGTTCGGGGACGTCCTGACACAATGAAAGCGCATGTGTATGCACGTCGTCCAAGTGATATCGTGCTGCCCTGAACTCTTGTCACGTTCAGTACATTAATTCTGTAATAACAAGTTGCTCCGGAGGAGAGTGTATTCGCGATCAATCTTCAGTGTATCAGCGAATGATCAATCTCCACAAATACTGTATGTGCTTAACGCGATGGACCATGGTAATTTATAGCTAACCGTTCTTCTAAATTAGCAAAAATGGAACGGCTTCACTCGGGACACGTTGCTCCATCATCAAAATCAACTTGATTCAACCAAACGGTCCGCCCTTGAACTGATTTTAGGCACACATTGACTGACCGGTCTCAATGAACAGATGGAACGGTTAGCTGTGAAGTGGGTGACATGGTCTCCGTCTGCTTGTCTAACGTCCCCGAAAACATCATATGCCGTGAGCTAAGCTCAGCTGTGTACTCCACTGGCATAAGTGTTCTCAAATCATACGACTCTCATCATAAGTTGGACGTGCACATCTACGCTCCACACACAGTTATAAGGTGGGCAAGAGTCTCAGGGCACTTTGCAGTGACGAGCTGATAATATGAGTCATTGACCATTACTATCTACTTTCATGTGATTGTCGCCTCTTATCATGTTAACGACATAACTAGTAGTCTTAGATGCGTTCATTTAACACCCTTAGCCCTTAGCTCAATAGTAACCTATTTCGAGTTTGTCTGTGAGGCCTTATAATATGATAATCTATTCCAAAGCAGATTCGACATTTCAGGATCCGGAAGGGCGCAGCTGTCTAGTGAGAATGAACTCCACCTATCCCATCATATTGTCCGAATCATCGATCAAAAAGAGCAACATCTCGACCGAGCTTCTGTGTACCCTACTGCTTCCCCTGTGTGCACACGTGCATCCTTTGACAAATTTGCAAGAGCTGTCAGGTTTTCAGCTAACTTTGTCACCACATTCGCCGTAGCAATTACTTTTTGTAGACTACTGACCCGATTCGTTACTGAGCTGAGTATCTTAACATTCTCCCATGAGTTCAGTTAATCATTTTAATCACCCACAAGGCGCACACCTTCTCATTGGAACCAAATTTGTCAAAAGTCTACCTGATTACAGCTGGTTGCCTGCCATGGGCCGGTCGATCAACAGTTAATGCCCACACGATGAACAGTGCTGAGCCAAAAGCATTGACCCCAATAGCCCCATGAGGTCCAGAGACACCTGACTAGGCTGTCGATTCGCGCCCAATCAGAGCGCTGAAGTCGCCCAGAAAGTCAGTCATCCAGTCACCCTTTCTCACACAAACGGTTGGCGCCATCCGCTTCAAACCAGCCTGTCACGGTGACCAAAGCCAAAGGACGCCTGCGCGTAAGCGTCACCGAAAGTGGTTTTTGCTGAACCGCTTGCGCTTCCACTCGTGTGCCGTTTAGCTGATGTGTACCCTAAGAACTGATGCTAAGGGGTTGACCCAGTCGGTCAACATTAGTCAGCTAGAAACACGTGGGAACATATTTTGTAGCTCTACTGTTAGAAAAAATCGGTCTTCCCGTATTAGTAAGTAACTGTTTCTATACAAGTTAATCGTTACAACTGAAATTTTACCACAACCGAGTTTGTTATATGCGAGGTTCACTGTGGCTCTCCACATTCAATTAGCGTCTTCTGTAAACATGCAGTCTGTTAATATGTGCTTGTATCGACTTGATGAAAAACAACTCGTCATATCTTAGTCTTTATGATTAGGAGAGTAGTTTGTAAATTATAAACGAATCAGTCCGTCAACAATTGTTGGCCGACTCCGAGGGCGACTAACTGACCTGCATTAACTGTTTTTGCGCAAACAGGAATGGCTTATACTGTCTGACTATCATAGCTTCATTGAGTGAGAACAGCACGGACTGGTATTACGCAATAACGAAAATTTTCACTAGTTCTGTGTAGTGGACTGTTGATTAGATGTACTGAACGATCGATGAAGTGGGATTTTTCGCCCTGTGTTGTCTACCCGTTCGATTGTGGCAGTGGTTTGATCAGTTACCCCGATTATGCGTTGACGTAAGGTTCTACGTCACTAGCATTACAACCGTCAATGGGTAGGTCGAACCAGTTCGATCCTCTCTGTGCCCACAAAGGTCAATTTTCCACCCATTTTAGGTCATCTTTGGAGCGTATTCTAGTGACAGTCTGCTCGTTGTAAACAGTGTTACAAGGTGATCATATGGAACATCTAAATGCACAAGTCATTGTAATAATTTGGAATTGGCAGTATCCAGTTTGCAGATTAAACATTAGCTAGTCACAGATGTGACTCAGTCCCCAATCCAAACCGTGCCAGACGAATCTATTGCAGCGACTACAGAAGGGCGGATAGAACCGCATTCGAAAAACTGCCGGCAAACGGTCATCTATAAGTGTTTATTGAAATCCAAGGTAAAACAAGGCTAGATAAAGACGTAAGACATTTGATCCCCGAGAAAGAGGCTTCTCTCAACAGGCCTTCCAAAGCAGGCCATCTAAACGTTGCTATACACCACAAAATGTGATCTACACTGATATGCATGGATCCAGCCGCAGGACGAAACGTGTTATCTCTAACTAGGCAAGAATAGTACGTAGCACTACCAAATATTCTCCGAAACACAAAGTTGGGAACGTGTTGTGAAAAACAGTTAGTCCTAAACGTCCGTGACTCACAAATCAGTGTTGATTAACTTCATAATAGCACGTGCTTGTCGTTTTTATAGTCGTTTTATCCGTCACGTTCCCCATCGCATACCGGTTTCAAACAGCACAACGTAGCGAGAATCGAAGCTCAGAGCGGAAAACTACGTTTGTTCTCTCTGGTTTATATCAGTAGCACTGAAGTAATTCGTTCGCTCTGCCTCGGATCAAGATGGCTCCTGATTTTCATAAAGAACATATGCGTACAGCGATCCTATAAACCCCTACTATCTAACTTGTAAGTAGGCCAATTTCGAGTGTCAAATTCGTGTCCAACAATCCGTGGCTCCACAATAAGAGGCGGCTAACATCAGATTTGACCAATGAAAGACGTTGATTTGTATACAGTGAACATCACCCACATTTGATCACAGTCTTTGCAGTTCACACTCACTTTTTCGGTTGATCTTCAAAAAGGAAGTCCGAACTGTGAAAACCACAGTCAACTCCCAGTAACACTCAGCGTGTTGTGCAACCACTGTAGTATACACATCGTTTAGCATCGTCCGGATTACTTTTCCTTAAGCATATGTAGAGTTCTTTGCCCGTCAAAACATATCAACCACTTCAGCTTTTGTTTGTTTTGATGCAGGAATTTGAAAACGAAGTGATGAAGATTAATCGGTCTATTGATCGGTACAATCTGTTGGTACCTGCACTGCATTTACAACGTTGTCACATAAATGCATCAGATGCAGTGGAACGTATCATGTCATCCACTACAGCCGAACCGACGAAGTCAAACTCTCCAGCAGAAAGAACGAAAGAAAACGGAAAACCCGACAACGAAAACATTAAAGAAGACGGGGGCAAATCGAAGCGAACCAAAGACAAAGAGGACATATGGAGTATGACTTATATGGCTGAAATAATGCGCGATTTCTATCGCGAATTAGTCAGAGCCTACGTGAGTATGATACGAGGATTTAAAAATCATAAATGACTTCCGTATAGCATGGTTTATTTTTTGAATGGACACCTTGGCATCAGACCTCACTCAGAGGATAATGTACAACTATCTACAATTTCGGGGAAGCAGATTTGTAATTGATTGTATACAAAGAATATTCGACAAATGCCAACTTGACCGCCTTTCTTTGAGACAAACTTGAAGTATCCGGTCTACTTCGCGGTTTACCATAAGAAATGACGAAATATTACTGACGAATGAAACGAAAATCCTTATTGGTAGGATGGAGTGGCCTCGTTAAAAAAACCTAATCAAATTGACGGCCGACATCACCCCCTGTAGATTGC
This sequence comes from Paragonimus westermani, assembly GCA_008508345.1. Lineage (NCBI taxonomy): Eukaryota > Metazoa > Platyhelminthes > Trematoda > Plagiorchiida > Troglotrematidae > Paragonimus > Paragonimus westermani. The sequence continues at coordinate 26,282 of QNGE01006933.1, forward strand.
AATGTTACTCAAAAAGTTAGCTGATGTAAATCGCTTTTCAAACAGTTAGGAAATTGGTGGGTACAAATGTCGACTTCTGGTCGAAGTTCACCGGGTACGCATATGTGATGCGTGGAAACAACCACGAAGTCGTTCGTGTGCTCCCAGCGAATTTCAACCATTGATCACATACTACTTATGCTACTTTGCGGATATATGAAGCTGATAAAATGCTAAGTGCGGTTGCCTAGAATGTGCCAATGACACATTTCAGAACTCACCATTGTTGGTAAATTTCATGTACTAGAATGAGTTGAGTCTGAGAAACAAATGAAGCACTGTTTGTTCGTATTCGTTAACAGGTCATTAGGGCACTACCATCACAGGCCATGCTAGATTTCAAAATAAAGTTCTGACCCCGACAACGTGGACACTAATTCTCGTCGTTCTCCTCTCTTCAGCTACTTCAAAGATAGAAAACACCTTCTATAATCGTAAAGGAGAAAGCGTTTTGATCAGTTCGCGTCGTTATCTGTTAGGTAATTGCCGATTATTTAAATGTCTCTTCTCTCTGCGCCATTTTTAATCGTGCAGACAATACTCCACATCTGCACGTCAGTGCAAACTCATCAACTGGAATACGATCACACACAAAAAACAAGACGGCGCTTCATTTGTAATAAACAGATAGTTGTTCGCAAACTTGG
>QNGE01006934.1:9608-26963 GCA_008508345.1 Paragonimus westermani
CAGAAATGGTACGTTTTTCAGGAAGAGATGCCAACCATCTTCCAACCCCCAACCTGGAGGACCAGGAGACTGGTGTTTGTCAGACCTCTACCTGCTGGCCTGCCTGGTATGAGTAACTCTGTCCAGTTTATCCCAGAAGGTCATCGAGATGCGCAAGCCGTCACACCATGTCAAGTTCCAGTCTCACCGTTGGCATAAAGTAACAATTGCAAAAACAGTGATGCATCCATGGTTCTTGTTCAGGATAACCGGGAAGCAGGCGCGATTCAAGGGAAAATGGAGAAAAAAAGTAAAGATAAAGGGCCTGGTTATTAGACTGTCTAAACTCAAAGACATATCCAGGTGCCAACATCCTGCAAACAAACGACCGAGCCGCAGACTAAAGTAAGGTGTCATCAACAGCAGTTCCATACGGATTTCACTGCCCCTCGTCAGTAAGTGTAACTACCTCACAAACGACTTGATCAAACAACACTCACTTCATTAAACCTGATTAGCCGCCATTTCACCTGAGGTCTCCACCCACTAAATCCGAGTCGTGAGTGTTCCAACCTGACGGATAAACCCAACCCACGGCAGCCAACCACACGGTGAACGACTTTACTTCTGCACACAAGTTCACTATCACTGTAGTAGACTGCCTATCAATGCACGTCAATAAATGAGTTTTATTATGTGTTTTGGTTTTCTCTTCCCAACTCCAAGAGCACCGTTGCTAGGTAAATAAACCACCTTAAGCACAACTCTTGGGCAGCAAGTTTTCACTAAACAACGCCGGACAGCCGCCCGCTTGGCAATAACATAAGCAATGCCACCAGTCCACGTTCCTAATAGATGTAAGACACAAAACAAGTGCCAATTCACGGAGCAAAAGAGGAATAGGCAAATAAAACGTCACTGTCGGTAGGACAATGACTTCCCAGAACACCCGATCGTTTACGCCGCGGAAGAGGGCTGACTTGAAGGACCTCACTCCGAGTCTCTGACTCAAAAGTCTGACCTGAGAGACAACAGGATATAGGGTTCTCTTGGGATACTATATGTGGAGTCAATGACAGATTGACTCACGTCGTAATGAGGGGCTCGTCTAGTTCGCGGGAGCAGGGATTTTGAACACCGTCACCCACAGCATATGCGTTCGAGGATACATTAGTTTTCCAACCGTAGTGGATAATATGTCAGTGGTCACGGTTAACCGTCGAATGGTTGGAGTGCTCTTTGTTTGAGCGTATCCCTCCTAACTCCCTTCCTCTTAATTTGGAAGACAGCGGTGCCGCAACTATAAGAATGGTCTTACTTTATGCTCATATGACCATGCCTCACCACGCAAGCACTCCTAAGCGTTTAGTAGTGCGACATTCAATCCTGAGTGCAACTGGTTTACCTGACTGCTCCCTTTCGGTCTGTCTCACGAGTTTGCGCCCGGAAAGATCGAGGTCCTAGTCAGTATGGGCCTCCGAATCGATGTATTGCGCAAGCCTGATCTCTGCACCAAGGCGGCAGAATACGTCACGAAACGGAAGACACAACAGGTTTGCGAGTACACACTCGCCACAGTGACTGCATCATGATGCCATATCAGAGAGTAGTTCTTACGATAGATGCGGCTGGTCGTGAACTCCCCATCTAAATAGACGGCACCTACCAACCTTGCTCAGCAAAATGGTTAGGGCTTTCATAACTTTGGCCACCTTGCGGTTTCTTCCCATCATCAGTAATCACACTGAACAACGAGAGGTAAGGCAGACGCCCTGTCAGTATATGGAGTGGGTGACCCAAACAGCGAAGACTCGAGTTTCATCACTTCTGTTATCGGTTGCAAACTTGGATACTTCTCAAATGCGTCGACGGACTGTCGCACTGTCCACAAAATCAGCCTATTCGATACGGGCTAACAGGCGGGGACAACGGTGATCAAATACCGGAAATCTGCGAATGGGCCAGGTCTATCCACAGAGCGAAATTGAATGCACACAGGCATCATAAACCGTGCATCTAATCGATAAAGGGACGTCTTCGCAACGCCACAAGTGACTTAGGGTGGCAGACACGTGCCACATGCTTTCGCCATTCTCGTGGACACCGCGTTGAACTGATGTAGGCTGGCGAGAAGACAGTCCAGACAGGTGAAACGGTCGACGGTTTCCAGCGGCCTGTCAGTGACAATAAAGAAATGGTCAGTGCCAACCTAATCTTGCATAAATACTACTTTCTGGAGGTGCAGAGCGCATACCAGACACAACAGCCATGTCATCTAACCAATTCAGCACGGTGCACATGCTGCTCACCTCATTGCGAACAGGCCACGTTCCTGAAGAATACAGTGAAAACGAACGTACACAAGTGTCATACACCAGCAAGGCCGTGCGTCACATTTAACGGGGAATAAATGTATGCTAGTAATACCATGCACCAATATTCGCTGCAGAAGATAGTCTTGCTGTCCATTTTGTGCCTTATGACGGGAGTTACTAAACACTCTTTCAAACAGTCCACAGACAGTTGGTTTTTTCACAACGGCAGTAAGCAGTCGCAGTGTGATTATAGTAAAGAATACCGATTGAAATATACATTTTTAGGATGCCTCTGGACAAAAGACGTTTGTGTTACTTTAGCTAAGCACTGAGAAACAACCGCTGATCTGCCTCAAAACATGAGTGTCCGTACCGTCAACAGAACTTAATTGAGAAAGTTCCCTCGGTTCTCGTTAGAACTTCCCCAAGCAGTGGACGTTTGTACTGCTTCGCTAAAAATAATGATTTGATGGTTTTTCTCGAAGCCAGAGATAGCCATGATGTCTCGTTAGGGGCTTGGCTGAGAATGTTCTGTGCTTCGCAAGATCAGCGAAAGAAGTCATCGCAGCCTTGTGTCACTGACATTTTCAAACAACGCACCTGCAGCTATAGAAAGCGACTACCGCTACAGGTCGCTCAGTGGACGGATACGGAGGTCAAGCCTACTATCCACGTCATATCGACCAGCATGTCATCACCAAAACCAAAGGTTCAACCGAAAAAACTCAACAAGGGACATGACAACAAGTCGCGTCCTTTCTTTTCTTGTAAAAAACCAGTAGAGTTACACTATGGAATACCTTAGTAAGCTGGAATTTGTATAGAAAAATTACAAAATTATCGAGTTATTTGGAAATATTCCTCATCGGACATTGTAGTGGAGATCTGGGTACAATGGAATGTTGGATGTAATTCAAATAACGTGAACGGATCTAAACAGATTATTGTAGTCAATATTTTTCTAAGACGATAGACTTAAAGGTATGTTGACATGCTTGGTGAGGTCGACCAAACCATACTGTACGGCTGTGTTTTTGGGGTCAACAAAAGTGTAACTCAATCGGAAACAAAAAAGAGTCTTAACGGACCTCAGCACATTCCTCGGCGAATCAACCTTCTAACAAGTAAACGGGGAATCCTGTTTGTCTGGTCTGGCTTCTGCCCACTGCATCGCTAGTAAGTCTTCAAAATGCGTATACATTGATGTTCAGAGTTTGTCTAATAAGTCTGTTACTCCTCGGAGTTACTTCTTATCGCGATTACTGAAACCCGGCTCTCTGCATCTTATTTAGACTTTGAGGTGCGGATTAGAGACATGCTTCTATTTCGAGTCGACAGAACTTCCTGCAAAATTGGCGAAGCAACCCATTGTGCCCACACATCACCTAACGCGGTGCAGCTTATCGATCGTGCATTATCTGCAATGCAAGAGACTATCTGGTGTTCTTTAAGACTAACTCTGACAATTGGTTAGTTGGCATGTTTCATCGTCCTCCGTCTACCGACCTTCTTTGAACTGAACTAATAATCACCGGATTAAAATGAATGACTTCATTACAATATTCCGATGTCCTTATAATGGGGAACTAATACGCCTGCTGGTTCACACGTGGGTTACGTGGATTCAATAACTATCAAATTCTTTAAATCCGTTGTTTCCTTGGGTCCGATTGAACACATTCGTGATGATACACGATGGCAGGGCGGTCAAGCTTACTCTCGGCTTGATTACGTTCTCAACCATGAGGAATTAATAGTCGATAACCCCGAAATAGCACATCCTCTGAGATTAAATGACCAAACCACCATCATTTTTAATTCTATCTGCAGCACTGAACTCGCTCACCCAATCAACGGCTATCGCAGTTTTCGCGCGAATAAATGCAGGAAGCCTCAGGTTGTATCTTTCGTTTTTGACTTGGGAAAGCCCAGACCCATCTTGTTCTGTTGATGATTTGTAAGTATAACTTCCCGATACTCTCATCATAGCTGCTGAAGTTAACGCAACCTCATCTACGGCTGAAACCCGGTAACCTCCCTGTCAACTTCGCAGCTGCACAATCAAACTGATCCAAAATAACCAGAAGGCTTGGGTGACCTTTAGGATATCTGAGATTGAATCTGACAGGAAGCCCTACGCTCGCATTTCAAATCAATGCACGGCCTTCATTCGTGGAGATCGTTTCCGCCATGTCCAACGGCTCACAAGTTGAGTCACGTCCGATTCTAAAAACCTGTTGCGTGTCTTCCACTCGCAAACAAAAGCGAATGTTCCCCAGACAGGTCAGTCAGGACTTACCGGTACAGACCCTGAATCTGCTGTTGTGCCAGATGACTACTATGGTAGCAGCTTCAAATCACCAACCGTCGTCCTTCCTGATGGTAGATACACAGTAGACTCCTCTCCGCTGGCAGTACTAGTCAAACTGTGTAGGTGCAACGACAGTGCCTTTGGGCCGGATGAAACTGCTCTCCTTGTTTTGCTTGAAGGCGCTGAACAGCTTATTAGGCTTATGAGCATGCTGCTCGCCGAGTCGCTCGAACAGGGTTCCGTTCCCACGAGTTTGAAAGTGGCTAGCTTAATTTGGTGACTAACTTGGCTCATATTCAAGGGTAGCTGCCGTAATCTTCCCGGTGTTCTTGCAGTTCCTATTGGCGTATCCAAAGTGCTGGAAGCGCTTGTGTACGCTCTTTTTAACTAACTGCCCGTTGAAACCTTCCCTTGCAATGTCCAACATGGCTCTCGCAGAGAGCACCCGAGTGCAGCAAACCTCTTGTAGAGAAATGATCATTGGAAGCGGCCACTAAATCAAAGCAAGGGAGTGGGCATTGCTTATCCCGATCTTTCTAGGACGTTTGATTGAGTAAACCACATCATGTTATTCGGCAAATCACACACGCTTGGCGTTCATGGCAACCTGCCTCGATGACCACGTCCTTACCACATCAATCGTCGTTACCGTGACCGCGTCAACCTGTTTCTTCTGATCACAATGGAGCAGTAGTGGAGTGCTTCACGGCTCAATCCCCGGAAATCCTCTTTCCAATTCATGTAAACGATGTAACCTCTCTGTTTCTACTCGCAGATGGTGTCAAAATCTGGCGTATCATCGAAACTCTCCGGGATTCCGCCCGTCCGCAGAGCGGTTTGAATAACATTTGCCTAGTCTCAGAGCAACCTTCCAGACTTCAACGTCAGGAAGTGAAGGGTAATGCACATTCGGCACACGTCCAGCACCACTTATTCTCTTAATGGTAATTCCCTTCAGCCTACAACTACTGAGAGAAACTTAAACACAAAAGCTTACAACACTCTTCCGAGCTCGCAGACCACAGAAACAAGCGCCAAGAAAACCAGAAAAACCTCGGAACTTCCCAAGCGGTTCTCTGGCAAATCTCACTCGTCTGCTTTAGGCTTCTCCGTATGCTTTTCGACCTCATCTTGGGAATAGCATCCATTCCTGATGCTATAAAACAGGGGGTCATGAAGGATATCCTAAGAATGCAAGAAATCCTACGGAGAAAGACGCAGTGAACTCGATATGCAATTGGTCGCGTCTCGAAGACCAAGGGATGATTTGCCATCTGCTTTTCTGTCCCCCAATTAGCCATTCAGAGCTCTCTCTAACACGTCAACGAACAATGCTTCGAGGGAGCACGCTCTCAAACTGCAGCTTCAATTCAGTCTACTATCTTGTTAATAGCTTTATTTACCTAAGCGCTTGCAAAATCTCGAACTCTGTCTGACAGTACTGCTTTTGCAGAGTTGTTGTCTCCTCTTAAAGTTCGTCTGGGCCGACCTCTCCTTTCCTAGTTCAGATACTGCACAAGTTCTTGTAATTCACGTCCACCATACCCGGGTCCGCGATTCACTTTACTGAGGTACGGATCACCTAAAAGCACTGCTTTCTACTTTCGTCGCCCTTCCGGAGGGAAAGTACGTAATGACCAACGATCGTGTGGTTACCCTACGGATACCGGCTGCAACCGTTTCTTCATCTGTTTGTTCTGTACGCACGCTTCTGTGTATGTCTACCACAGGAGACCTGATATGAACCCACTGCCACTTCCTTCGGCTATGCAACCAATCGTGCGCAACAAATGCCTGCCCTTTACCTAACGGCCTCTTTATTGTTCTATTCTTCAGCATCGTTTCGCTTGCAACCTTTTGAGTATAAGTTAACGGATTGGAAGATACTACACACTTTTCGCTTAGTGCGTTTTTTAATGCCGTCAAGTGAACTGAGGCCTACCTCAGGTTTCTTCTTTTCTTTCCCTTGGTTGCTGCCGTTGGTCTCATGTTAAGCTAGAGCAAACTTATTATTTCCAAACACTGATGAAAAGATGCGGCTTGTTCCCACTGTAGTAGAGCGGAGAGTTGGGGGAACAGTACCTCAAGGCAAATACAAGAACTCACAGTAGGTGTCCGCAACTAATTCCACTATACTAAGTCTGCTGCGTATTGCAAGAAGATTCTCCCTTTCAGTAATAACGGATTTGGTTCCTCCAGCGAGCTAAATGAACGTTGCCACGGTCAGTCTACGATAACTTCGTCCTCGCGCGTTTCGCCTTTTGCTCGCACGCGGTCCTGGTTATCGTGGACTAACCGTGGCAACCTACATTTAGCTCGCTGGAGGAACCAAATCCGTTATTACTGAAGGGGAGAATCTTCTTGCAATACGCAGCAGACTTAGTGTAGTGGAATTAGTTGCGGACACCTACTGTGAGTTCTTGTATTTGTTTTGAGATACTGTTCCCCTAACTCTCCGCTCCATTACATATTTGGGTGAGCACAAGTTTATTCATTTATTTTTCTACATTTTCTACACACACACACCCAATTTTTTCCATTTGATCGATTCCCTCTTTGAGTGTTTTTTCTCTCTCCCTGAACATGACCGATTCTGAACCAGATCCCACCGCATCGGAGAATGCAGTTTATGTCAAACTTCCTGAGTTCGGTAGTCGCGATCCTAGGCTTTGGTTTGCTCAAGTCGAGGCTATCTTTGATTCTAGAAGAATACGTTCGCAAAAGTCCATGGATAATTTCATAGTTGCCAACCTCCCCGAGCAGGTCGCTACCGAGGTCGCCGACCTTATTTACACTCGACCCAGCGTTGGCCCGTACGACACTCTAAAGACCGCAATCATCGGACGAACTGCAGCAAGCGACGAGCAGAACTTGCGCAAACTTCTGGCAGGAGTTGAGTTGGGTGACAGAACTCCTTCACAACTCCTACGTCACATGACAGCTTCAGAGCAAACATACGGTAAACGAACCAACTCTACGTGAGTTGTGGCACAAAAATCTGCCAGACGATATTCGAAAAGTATTGTCTATACTTGATAAGGACACACCACTCCATAAACTTGCAGAGCTGGTTGACCAAGTATATGAGAGTTATCAGAGTCGCACTGTATCTTATGTGCATTCACCAGAAGTGTCTTCAGGCCGTAGTTGGCCGACGGAAGTGGACGCTCCGAAACAGCAGTTTTCCGAAATGTCCATGCAGCTCTCTGCAATCTCTAAACAACTGGCAGCTCAGTCAGGAGGCTCTTCCTACCGCCGCCAGTCCCGAAGTCGTTCACGCAGACGGCGAGGCAGTCGAAACGTGTATTACTACCATCGTCGGTTTATGCGCTAAAGCTGTCCGTTGTACCAGACCATGGAGTTTTGCTAAGGATAACCCTCATTCGGGAAACGCGGAGGTCAGACTAATGGCGACGGCTGTTCATGGCTCTTCAAACTGTCGCCTATTTTGTGTTCGACCGTTCCACTGCCCTGAATTTTCTCATTGATATGGGCGCAGAGGTTAGTGTTATCCCACCAAGAGGTGACGAACACAACCTGCAACCGGTATCGTACACACTGCAAGCAGCCAACCGTTCAACAATTCCAACCTATGGTGAGAAGCTACTCACTTTGGATCTCGGCCTCCGTCGTCAGTTCCCTTGGAGATTTACGGTGGCAGATGTACAACACCCGATCGTTGGGATTGATTTTCTATCATTCTTTGGACTTATAGTGGACGTCGGCAACCGTAACTTAATTGACAGCACAACAACCCTATACGTACATGGCAAGGCCACATCAATCAATTCGATTGGACTGCGGTCGGCCTTACCAGATAACGGTTTTGCTGCCATCCTCCGACAATTTCCACAACTAACCAATCCGTCTAATGCAACATCGCCGCCTAAACACGACGTTTTCCATCACATCGTCACCAAAGGCCCACCTACATACGCACGTCCCAGACGTTTGCCACCGCACAAACTCAAAGTGGCCAAGGCAGAGTTTGAACACCTCTTACGACTTGGTGTTATCCAGCCTTCCAATAGTCCCTGGGCCTCACCCCTCCATATGGTTCCAAAAAAATTACCAGGTGACTGGCGTCCGTGTGGCGATTACCGCGCCCTGAACAACGTCACCGTTCCAGACCGATACCCTATTCCTCACGTTCACGATTTTTCAATCGGGTTAAACGGCAAGAGCATTTTCTCGAAGATAGATTTGGTTCGAGCTTACCACCAAATCCCCGTGGCCCCGGAAGACGTCCCAAAGACCGCCATTACCACTCCCTGTGGACTGTATGAATTCGTTCGTATGCCATTTGGCTTACGGAACGCTCCACAGACTTTCCAAAGGTTCATGGACCAAGTACTTCGTGGTTTAGATTTCGTGTACGTTCATATTGACGACATCTTAGTCGCCAGTGAGGACACTCAACAGCACGAGTCACATCTTCGAAAGCTGTTCGAACGTCTTACCCAATACGGTGTCACGCTAAACCCTATGAAGTGTACCTTCGGAGTTACTTCCATAGATTTTCTCGGACATCGAATCGACAGTAACGGTATCCGGCCTTTGCCAGAGAAAATTAGTGCTGTTAAGGACTACCCACAGCCACAGTCCTTAAAAGGTCTCCGACGCTTCCTAGGTATTGTCAATTATTATTGTCGTTTTATCCCCCGATGTTCAGAACTTCTAAAACCCCTCACGGACATTTTGAAAGCCAATCCTAAACACTTCGTTCTGTCTCCGGAAGCTAATAGTGCGTTTCTCGCAGCCAAAGAAGCTTTGTCCAAAGCAACCACATTAACGCATTTAAGAACGGATGAACACTCGCCGCTGATTCTGAAGACTGACGCATCTCAATCGGCTGTTGGCGCTGTTTTACAACAGAACGTGAATGGTGAGATCCAGCCCTTGTCCTTTTTCTCCCGAAAACTCCAACCAGCGCAAACGCGCTACAGTACCTTCGGTCGTGAGTTGCTGGCTATTTACCTTGCCATTAAACACTTTCGACATCTTCTGGAGGGTCGCAACTTCATTGTCTTCACTGATCACAAACCCCTTGTGTTTGCCTTTCGTTCCCCTCCAGATCGGTACTCTCCGAGAGAAACAAGACACCTGGACTTTATATCTCAGTTTACCACTGACATCCGTTTTATAGACGGTTCCAGTAATTTTGTCGCCGACGCCTTATCTCGTTCGGATGTTAGTCAAATATCCGCAAGCGTCATCGATTTTCTCTCCCTCGCGAAATCCCAGGTTAATGACCCAGAACTTCGCCAACTTCGTGCCAACCCATCTCTAAAACTGCGTGATATTCCTTTAGCCCAGTCAGAATATTCACTTACGTGTGATATGTCTACCGGTATATCGCGGCCGTTTGTTCCTTTCACACACCGGTTTGATGTTTTTAGCCGCCTCCATTCTTTGTCGCATCCAAGCATACGCGCCTCAACGAAGCTAGTCACCGAGCGTTACATTTGGCCCGGCATTCGTAAGGATGTTCGTAACTGGGCCAAACAGTGCCTGGAATGTCAACGTAGTAAAGTTTATCGTCACACCATCACTACTCCAGGAACTTTTGCCTTACCAGATGGACGCTTTAAACACGTCCACCTTGATATCGTTGGTCCCCTTCCTCCTTCCAACGGTTATACACATCTTCTAACCTGCGTGGATCGATTCACCAGATGGCCCATTGCCGTTCCTGTGAACAATACGTCAACGGAAACTATCGCACGCAGTTTTGTCAATTCGTGGATTTCGAATTTTGGCGTTCCGGCCACTATCACCACTGACCGTGGATCTCAGTTTACTTCAGCTCTTTTTCGTGATTTGAATCGCGTTCTTGGTTGCGAACATATAACGACCACTGCGTACCATCCATCGTCAAACGGTATGGTCGAAAGGTTTCACCGTCAACTAAAATCATCTTTAATGGCAACATCGACTGGTGACAAATGGGCTGATCGCCTACCTCTTATTCTCCTCGGCTTGCGAACTACTGTCAAGGAAGATGTTGGGTGCACCCCAGCAGAACTCGTGTACGGTTGTACATTGCGTATCCCTGGAGAGTTTCTCTCTAATTCCTTGGTACATCTGAGTCCCGACACGAGTTACGTCACGAGTCTTAAGAATCACATGCGGCATATTCAACCTTCACCCCCACGGAGAACGCTGCGCCAAGAACAAATTCATCGTGATCTGCGCACTTGTCCTTTTGTTTTCATTCGCGTTGGTTCACCTAAAACACCCCTACAGCCGCCGTATGATGGTCCTTTCAGAGTGCTTGATCGTAAAGACAAGTATTTTGTCATTGACAAAAACGGAACACGTCACTCGGTGAGCATTGACAGACTAAAAGTTGCTTACGTCGACCAGGATTCAACGTCCCCGTCTCGTCCGCCAGACATAAAAAATGCCGATGATTTCAGCCAGCGTATCCTAGATCCGTCTACCGACTCACAAAACCTTTCTCAGTCTACCCAACCCATGTTTGACACTAGTGACCATACCCGTTTTCCTGCCTCCCAACCCAAGACATGCAAACCACACACCCGTTCTGGCCGAACCGTTAGATGGCCGACAATCTATAGCGATTATCATCATTGATTCACTGTGATTCTCTAACTATCGAGCGTTTTCTTTTCTCTCACGCTCTAGGGGGGGGGTTATGTAGAGTCTGTTACCATTTCGATCTTTTGTTACGTACCATTCTTCATACCGGTTATGTTCATTGTACATATTAACTACTTGTCTATTGTTTGAATCAATACACACTTCGTCCTCGCGCGTTTCGCCTTCTGCTCGCACGCGGTCCTGGTTATCGTGGACTAACGGTGGCAACGTTCATTTAGCTCGCTGGAGGAACCAAATCCGTTATTACTAAAGGGAAGAATCTTCTTGCAATACGCAGCAGACTTAGTGTAGTGGAATTAGTTGCGGACACCTACTGTGAATTCTTGTATTTGCCTTGAGGTACTGTTCCCCCAACTCTCCGCTCCACTACACCAAACTTTAACGCGTTAGTATGTTTGTTGAGGCTACATGCATATAAATACATACTTCCACTGCCTTCAGGAAAAACGTGTTGAGTTGTTAATGGACGAGGGTCAAGCGCATACCGACTTGTCTACTACAAACCCACCGAACACATTGAAAATCCGGCGTGTTGGTTGTGCAAGAATCCAAATATGTTGCCTATCGGAAAGTGTCTATCTCGTACAAAGACAAATTTTGATCTACAGCAAGTTTACTACAGGCCAGCATGTAACCGACCGCGGACCAGTTTATTGGAAAAATTTTATTTCAAAATTCTTCCAATGTGCTCGCTTCTACAAAACGCCACGAGACAGTATAAGGAAACGGACAATCAACTCACCACTCCCTAACGACGCTAAACCACGGCTTAACCGGCATAGCCTCCCAGAAATCATCTGACCAAGGTAAACGAAAGAAATCCGAAGAACCCGCCTTGCAGGTCGGTGCTTGTTTCAGGCTCCAGCTCCCAATTGTATCTAAAGTCAAGAAAATTAATTCTGCCGTTTGAATTGTTCCCTGGTGGAAGGAAACTCATGGATGGTTTCTAATTCTGTTATAGATAGAGGTCTTTCTGTTGAGGTATATACGTCCCCTAAGAACTTTACATTTGCGCATATTCTCATATTCCCAACACCTTTTGGTGCACTATTCTACCCCCGAAGCAATATTTTGGAATCTCTCAACTTTTTGCAAGTTTATTATATAGTTTGGTACTTCTACTTTCGTTCATGTGGAAATTCTTCAACTCCCCGTTCTGCGCGCGAAAATCCGGACGCTTACTGTCTGTATATATTATTCTTCTCCCTTCGTGACAATATATACAGCCTTGTGCCGTTTGTTGGCCTCTGGATTTTCAATGCCGGATGACTCCTCGAACTCGGAGTGAAAATCTGCTGCGGTGTTCCCCCATGTAGCGCGACCGTCTTTTGAGAGTCTTTTTAGAGTCTTAACTGAACACCTTTAAGTCACTGAAAAGACAGTCCAACGGAAAATAATTCGCACGCCTTATTTAGTTTCTAACACTTTTCGCCTTCTCTCTTAATCGCCATCTTTAACGAATTCGTCATGTTTTCAAGGTTTATCTCAACGAAAGCACGTCTTCGCGCAGCGTATTCCATAAATCCCCCTTCGTTTGAGAAAACACGGATTGAATGCGTTAAAAATTTAATAGACATCTATGGTATGTACAAATTGCAGGAATATTGCTCCATCACGTGATTGTTCGTCTCCGGTTTGCTGTGTCACCATCGTTCTCCGGTTCCGTATGCAATTATTAAGATATCCGGACACCCGCCTGAGAGTCCAAATCTGGAAAAAGTGGGATATCTCAGTTAATATGGGAAATACGACCATACATCACTGTAATGGATTCGACGAGAATATTACGTTGAGCAATAAATTCATACCCTCACTAGTCTACGAAAACTGGGTGACCGTGTAGTGGCAATTTAAATTTTCTCACATTTAGGCCGAACACTAGCTCTGGGATTTCAACTGAACGTCCAATATCTCAGTTATTGTTAGAAATACCACCAAACATCTTGGTGAATCCCAAACAAACCATGTGCATGTAGTCTAGAGGGAATCAGGCAATCATGTCTATATTCAGCGATTCGAAGGGCGAATCGCCAATATGATGTTCCACCTGTTTTCTGCACCTGAAATCCGCGTCATTTATCAACCTGAATTGCAAGTTGGGGTACGTCATTCTTCTGTCAACGTGCACACCTTGAGCGGTGCACATCTCACAAGCGTAATATCCTGTGTGTTTTTTCATTGCCTAGCGGAAGCATCACCAATAATACAATTCAGCACGACTTTCACATGCACGCTGTAGGCGGACAGCGTAACCCCATCGCTTAAAACCGTCTTCAGATCTCCAACCAGATCAGCAAGATATTCACACACATTACCAGGCTTACCCTCACCGCAAAATATACCAATGACAAACACCGGCACCTTCGGTAATGCCAGTCTGGCTAAGATGGGCCACAGCTGACGACGGGAGCTCTTAAACAGTGTAACTCCATCAATATGCAGCTGCATATGAACGCACGTCAAATGACCATACCAGCGTCCGCGCAATGCCTGTTCAATACTTTCTTTCATGCCTAAATGAACGTATTCACCCTCATCGATGGTCTTCTTCATGCATACACTTGGCGTTCCAAGCAGTGTACGTGCATCCGTCGGCAACTCTGGCAACAATTCCTTGAACGTGCGGAGCATTATATTAATTGCTCTTAGCGACAAGTTCGCTTCAAAGGCAACTTCCAATGCAATCATTGTCGCTGTCTTCTTCACTGCGCCGATCGTTGTTAACGAATCATCTGGTTTATGAAAGATTTTCTTACCTTCATTCAGATCATCATCCCTGCTTTCATTCGGTGTAGCACACACTTCCTGGGTTACAGTGCAGCTATTCTCTGTGAAGGATGCCAACCATACTCCTTCTGTGCCAGCTTTATGAGACGATGGATGTTGGAACGTGAGCAACCACGCGGCCTTTTGGTATAGTGATCAGCCATTATACAAGGCAATAGTGGATAAAAATGACCGTTCGAACACAAAAGCCCGCGTCATGTTCCATTGCATGTTGGTGCACTAAAACCAAATTCACGTGAATACCTAGCATCCTATTGATAGCGTAAATGGACAATACCAAATTTATTAATGGCAATTCAGAAAACGAAGATGTCACAAGTGAGCTAATAAAAAAATACTTGAGTTACTAGCGGAAGACACTCAAAAGAGGGTCGACCGTCTTAGTGTGCTACTAGGGCCCACACTTCTCGGGAGTCTTTCAACCTAATGGTATCAGCCATTTATTTTGGAGAAAAAAAAACAAAAACTTACTTATTCGCCGCCTGCACGTGAAGCTTTCATCATCGGTCAGCAAACAAATCAGCAGTATGATACTATTTGTCCCTAGGTGGAGGTACTAATGTAGCGACCTGGCATCTGCAACGATCTTATTTGTTTATTGCTAACTGTGTCAAAGCTACGATTGCCATTCGTACTTTCTTTGCTCCCAACTTTTGTACGCGCTTAACTTTTTGTTTGAACAAGTGTGGTTGCATGCAAGTCACCCGCGCACACGAACGTACGGCCCCGCTGCATGCTCGCTTGTCGTTCTGCTGTATTAACGTTTCGTCTTGTTATTCGTTCGCTCTCAAGTCGACTTCATGTGTGGGCAATATACTCCTCGTTTACTCGTGGAGTTATGCATGACCGGCCGGCTTTAGTCCGTTTGACCCTTACAAATTGGTGAGTTTTTTTGAGCTGCATACCATAGTATGCGTCTGACATTACTTCTCGAAGGTGTGCATGGTGCACATATGTTGTGTATACATATATATATCCATTTGCTTTCATTGAATCGCTATGAACACTGAGAAGGCTGAGTCTGAATTCTCGTCTTCTTTATCGTTGATCACGCCAGGTGTTACTGCTTTTGGAGATCTTGGTCCATATCTGTGGTTCGCCATATCGGAAATCGAGTTCGGCATCTGGTGCATAACATATTATTCGGAGAAGTTGTAACAGCCTATACTACACCTTCCTCAATACATGCTGAACCCGGCTAGTGATAGTTTGCTGGGTTGGGCAACAGATCGTTATGAGTCAACTAAGCGAACCAGTCTTATGGAAATAGCCGTCCGATAAAATGCATATGGAACAACGGTTTCAACGGCTGCAGTTGGGTGAAACCAAGCCATCGGTTCTCCTTCAATAAATGCGACATGCATTAGACAAGCCACAGTTGCCATGGTCGCTTTTGCAGAAGTTACGGATGCAACGGCTACCTGGATATGCATAGGGGCTAATATCCGTGTTGCCCTCATGTCTGTTAAGTGACCTGGCGGCTTCGGCCGACGTAATATAGGAACGTTTCCGAGGCACGGAGCAGTCAGCATTAGTTGGATAGATAGTTAACTCCAACAGTCCGGCGGATAATTTGGTGGCCACAGAGGGCGCCGAGATAGCAAACTTGTGCAAGGTACTGGAATGTTGTGAACTCAATCCCTCAGAAACAAACGCCGAGATAGCTCAGTTGCTTCGTGAACTGGCAAATCTTTGCGCCAGCATTCAACTCACTAAGCCACCATCCAGAACTCCTCCAACGCGTGCCCGATCACCACCCAGACTAAAGACTGGCAGCGTTTGTTGGTATCACGGGACGTGTGGTGAAAACGCCAGACGATGCCCATCACCACTTAGCCGTCGTTGTAACAAACGTTTAAACTGGCAGGCCGGCGTGTTTTAGCGACCATGGCCACAGGTCAGTCATACAGCAGTCGCCTTTGCTTCCAGAAGGATTAAACCTCCAAAACGCAATTTTTAGTCGATAAGGGAGCGGAAGTTAATGTCATCCTACACTCACTAACGGTTGCGCGATCAGAATCTGGCAGCACTCTCCAGGTTTGAAACCGGTACGCCTATCTGGATCTTCGGCTGTCAGCTTTTGAATCTAAACTTCCGTCTTAGATGCTATTTTTAATACATTTTTATAGTTGAAGTATATTTCCTGATGGATGGCATTGATTTCCTCCGACGTTTCGATCTAGTGATCGGCGTACGCGATCGCGTATGATCAATACCCCGACAAAACTCCATATTCAGGGCAAGCCGTCTCACGCGGCTGGGATCAGTCCAAGGCTCGCCAATCCAGTTGTTTGCTAGCCTTATGAGAAACATTTATCTGAATTCCTTCCACTGGCCCGCTCCGCTAACGAACTGCCGGCCGTGATAACCGACGTCGGGCGTCATATTTCACACGAGGGTTGCCAGTTCAAGGTTGTCGACGCCGCTTGGCTCCCGATAACCTCAAAATTTCCCGAGCCGAATTTGAACACATGCTCCAACTCGACACTATCCGCTAGTCCAATAGTCCGTGGACTACGCCGGTACATATGGTGCCTGAATTATGCGACGTTATTACATATGGCAAGCAATATCTGTTTGCTGACGATATCAAAATCGTTTACACATTCTGGCAGGGCAGCAACATCGATTTCTGTTTAAACAATAATAATAATAGAAATAGTAATAATAATGAAGATATTGACATATTTATGAACGCATTTATGAAAAACACGCTCAAGAGAGCGTGATCAACGTACAGAATTTTAAGCATAAACGAATTTGAACACCAAATTTGAAAAAAGTACAACGAGTCAGAAAAGCAAATGAAGACAAAAACAGAAAAGACAGGTAGAGGAAAAACATGTTCAGGGATAAAAAAGAGCTAAAAATGTCTGAGACGACAGTAGTCGTCGAATGCAAAATTCGAAGAAATGAATAACTCATTACACAAATTGGGACACAACAACGTGATCGAGAGAAGGACAACCGAAACCAGAGAGCGCAAGCGAATTGAAGTTGAGTTGTGTGACGGGGCGTACTGCTGTGCTGACGGTCTCGTTTCAGGTTGCGTCGGTGTAACTCGTGTGCATAGCTTACTGGGAGGTTGGCTCCAGGCTGTTCATGTTGTTTCAATTTACCGTACATCTGTGAGACCAAATAAATCGAAAAAGCGCTGTGGACCGGGGAATCCGCATAGCCAGAATTCGGCAAGAAGAGAGTCCGACCGGAAGCGACTGGAATGCGTGGAAAACCAGGAGAGCGCATCGCATGGAACCAGTTAAAAAATATGAACAACAAAAAAATATAAGGCACAAAGGAAACCAGAGAGCGCGCACGGATTGAATTTGAGTTGTGTGA
>QNGE01006935.1:0-26961 GCA_008508345.1 Paragonimus westermani
TCTCAATCTTGCTGAAAAAGACGTCAGTTGAAATGACGTGATTCTTTTTTGAATTCCAGAAATACAACGAGATTTCAGTCAATAGGTTTGCTATCGTCGTAATACTGTCAAATGTTATCGATAAGCTGTGGAACAGAAGGACACGCGCAGACTTGGACTAAATGCTAGGGAATTCGTTCAATCTAGGTAAACCGCCTTTCGTTGTTAAGATGTAAGCATACGCCGTTTGAGATGTCGGGCGGCACAACGTTAATGAGGGCGGGGCCTAACCGTTGCGAGATAACCTAGTTTTGAAGCAGCTAGCCTTATCACTGAAGACAATAAGGAGACTTCTCTGTCGCGTTAGCGTTTGTGGTCTATTCACAAAACCTTCTAGTAGCCTCGTGAGCACGCCGTTCGAACGGTTGGAGAAGATCTGTATATCTTACTTACCAGAAGGTGTCCAGTAATCTTTTTCAGAATCAGGCAGATGATGACTGAATGACTTACTAGCACCTGTTCAAAGTCCGACGTTCCCAACAAATATGAATGCTGTGGGAATCGGAGCCGTATCTAAGTAAGAATTAAGGATTTCATATTTGGTCAGTTTAGTTTCCCGCCAGCCGAAAGCAGGTACTCGATGATAGTAGAAATATTTTGGTGATGCTACAAATCAGATCATCTGGGGTCTCCTGAATAGGACTGTTGTTTGAAGTCTACCACGTTAGGGATGAGAGTTTTGCGAATCATCGTGTGTTCGAGAAAAACCAGGTTTTCTTTTCACTCTGCTATACGCGATACATGGATGAGGTTCCTAGATGTACTGTTGAAGTTAAAGGCATTGAACTGGAAAACCGCCCAAGTAGGCTAGGGTTAGCGTGAAGGAAGAATGCAGCGGTCTCGTCCGTGAAAAGTGGGAGAAACCTCCCAACGATGCAGGATATCTCTGAGTGAGAAGATCGAAAATACAAGTATGACAGTCCGTTCTGAGAGGGACTTTCGTCAACTGGCTCTTAGGAGTATTATCTATCTTACAGTGTACTGGGAAATTGAGAATAGGACACTAGAATGCAAGATGTTGTAACAACCATTTCGTGCAAGGTAGGCCCATCTAAATAATTTATCTATACTGTCTATGATAACGAGTCAGGGACAATTTGTGTTGTATTTTAGTCACATTCTTTGGGTGAACACATAAAAAATTATATGGCCCGGCTGAACCACACGAGTTCTGACCAGTGTCATGGAGGTCAGTGTGTTACTGCTAGTCATTTTTGCTGAAGCGCATATAAAGCTCATGTCAACAACACCTGAAAATTAACTTCTTCCAACGGACGTTTCGGTAAAATTCCTATCGTAAATGGTCAACTAGCTTGGTGAATTTTCATACGTATTATATACGCGCCGGATAGTAACTGCTGATTTTACTTATGGAAACAGATACCTTGTTTTGAGCTAGTTACGACATTAGGCAGTGGTATCCTGGACATGGGTGGTTTGGAAAGGTATCCATTTTATCGATCAAAGTATCCAATCCGGCAATGATTGTGCTGTTGCTCATCCGGAGTATCTCTCTGTCAGCTGGCGTCCAAATGAAAACGTCAAAGCTCAGTCGTACCTTGGTGTTAGTCTCTCACAGATGCTACATATGGTTTGCATGTTACCTCAGCTGAAGGCATTTTCTGGGACTGACGTTAGTGTTCTGTCTACAACCACTGATCACAACCCATTGAGTGAAATAGTTTGCAGTCAGACACAGTGTTTGACAGGCATCAACTGACAGGGATAAGATTTGATTTCACTATATCCTACTTCCACTTTAGATTTGCTGTTTTTCTGTGACGCACTGAATATCCACTCTCATAGTGTGAGTGAAGCTCATGGTTGACCGGTAGATACTGATTGTCCACATGAAACTTGTTTCGTGGAAACTTTGAACTCACTCGGTCTCATTTGTCGGATTTTCTATTGGTTCGGCTTTATGGTTAATCTATATGTAATCAGACTGATTTTCTCCTAGCAGTCGAGCTATCTGAGGTATAACGGATGGGGAGAAAGACCCGGTATCCGCAGCTGAATGATTGTCCCGGTATCTGATAGAAGACAGAAAACAGTTAAAGAACTCCTAATATAGTGGATGAGTTGCGTCAGTTGTGAGTTTTGCTGGTGTTTGCACAGCAAGCAATGAACGGGAGTCTTTTGCACAGATATTGCCAATACACTAAGAAGACACACATGCCGTGGCACAAGTTTGATGACCATTTCACGCCTATGCTTGCGTTACTTTTGACGAAAACCCCTATGTAATTTGCATTATATTTCTATTCAGTTTTAACACTGAATCATATCAGGGAGGAACGTGTGTCACTAAGTACTGATCTGCGTTGTTCACAGATTGTGTCTGGAATGACTTTCCATCAGTGAATACTAAACAACGCAGCAGATATCCGTTTAGAATTGTGATCACTATAGATTTTCATGTGATAGGCAATCTCACCACACTTAGCACAATATTGGGTTGTTGTCTGGCGTACTCGTGAGTAGTATAACTCTTGAGTGAAATGAAACGTTCGAACAGCTCAGTGACGAACAAGTAGAACAGTTCAGCTGATGTCAATCACTTGTTTGCACAAACACGCAATGCTCAGGTCATTCAAGTAGCACAGTCTGTGCAATCAGAGCGCACTATTCTCGCTCGATGTTTGCTGTGCTCAAACTACACAAGCTTACCTGATCGTGTTCGGGTCTGGTTTTCGGGCATTTTATTTTCGCCAAACCCTGCGGTTGCTTCAACATATTAATTTGCGAACGAGCCTTATGGCCCTGCTTCTAAGTCTACATCAAGACGCGCGAACCATACAAAGTTGTGAAATTATGAGCAATGAGATTTACGAATTTACTTAAGCAACTAACATTGTTTGTGTATGTCTTTCCGAGGAACGTTGAGCGACGCACGTATCACGAATGGTGCCGAATATCAGAACCAAATCAATTCGCTGGAACCGTTGTACTAGTGACATAAATACTATGGTCAATTACAAGAAGAAGACCACAATTCGTCTGCGTGCGTCAGATAGAGTACAATGTTCGTGACTGGTAGACCTGTATCGATCAAATGATATCCGAAACCACCGCGATGATTGTCACAGACGCTGCCCGACAAAAACTGACCGGCTTCTCAGAAGCGGCATAATTGACAATAGCAGTCCACACCCACACTTATCAATCCTCAACTGAAATGCTAGTTTTCGTAACACAGTAGGCATTAGCCAGACTGCAAATGATTAGTTCACTAGCTGCTCCGCCGTTGATTGTCCAAACGGAAAAAGCTGTTTTTTCCTTTGCTGTCCTGTTACAGGTTGAGTGCTTCCCGTTTCGTGCTCGTATCTGAACATCCTTACACATATCTATTCCCATATGATATCTCCTGCGGTAAGATTATCCTCTCAAAGACTTTCTCACCTCAGTAGAACACTGTCCTCCTCCAGCGTGAACCACGTTTCCAAGTGTGCACGATTACATTTCACTAGAAGATCATATGCATCACCGACGATTTTGAGCACGCCAACTATATCAGATACATAGCGATTAGAGAACAGGACTCGGATAATACAGATATTACTAGATTTAGCCAAACTGTGGTGAGGAATATGTATGTGAAAAATGTATGTGAACCAATGCGAACTGGATATTAATTGAGGTTGGGCATTCCGTGTACTAAATCACAATAACATTCTCTAACCGAAACATCAACGTCTGCGTGATTCTGTTCAACATGATTGGTGTTTCTCTGAGCAGAATATTTGTGACTAGTGCCTTGACAACTAGGAAGAGTATGTGGTGATTCATAACGCTGAGCGAGTTGACAGAATACACACAGAATACAGATGCATCCTTCAGGCCACATGGATTGGTCCTTTCTCTGACCGGTCCAACTATTTGAATTGACTACAATTCTAGAGTAGAACGCGGTGAATTATTCTTATGCACTTTCGGGCCTTTTGAATCTACATTTTGGAGTCCATGTGGCTTCGAGCTAATTGTACCGGTTTTCCATGTTGCAGAATGTGGAAATACAGACGAATGTTCGCCCTACTGCTGAGTAGCATTAATGTTCGAAAAAAATAACCTCATCATAGAAAAAAAATGCAGGATTATTCTACGTAGTTCAGTCTCTTCTCTGTGGTGCACTTGTGTCGCTGTGATGGATGATTATTGACTGACAATCATACGTTAGGCAGGAGCGTTGACAGGAATAATTAACGTCATTCGCACAACGCAGAATGGACCTGAAAAATACAATGCTCTGGCAGTCTACTTCTCGGGATTAAATTGCATACTGTTAGTTGTCTGCATTGTTCGCCAGAGTGGATACTAAACACCCTGCGAAACGTTGAATTGCATATGGTGCAGCTGAAAATCACAATAATATATGTCATGGCAATACCACACTGCAGTGCAGAATCGACATCATTTTGAAGTACTTGGTCAGTTTGACTGAACCATGTTGACTCCACCAGCCATGATTAGGTTAGCCTAATTCAGTCCAAAGGGCATTTTCCAATCAACTTGCTCAGTTTGGTATTCTGATGAATCAGGGCAACTCGTGTTTGTGTGAGCAGTGGTGACTGGATGAATGCTCATCAGTCATCAGTGGTCACACAAACACGTCAATAACGAGGTACTAACCTACAACACTGTCGTATTCGACTGGAATTATTGTACATTTATCCAGCACATACCCGTAACTGTTTGACTATATCCCTGGAAGGATAGTCGCGTTTTTCTTCACATACTTTCTCAGTGTGGACAAAAAAGCTGACAATCAGTGCGTGCGCAATTTTTCTCCAACCGAGTACATCGCAATTATTGAATGCCACAATTAACGGAAGGGGAACGTTTAAATTGCAAGAGATTTCCAAACGTTCGAATTAAGTTTGCTTCAAATGCTCACACATTGTCTATTCTATTACATCCGTGGAGTGCACAACCTTGTCTAGCGTACTCAACTCATTTACTGTAATGAAGTGCACCTATATAAAAGATATGATTAGATAAACATGCATTCTGGAACAGACATGTGATTGTGAAACCTACACCTGCTACAAAGTTCTCAACGGCAAACTTATTCGACATCACACTCTGAGAAGAATGCATGTTCTATCGTGAGACACAATGTGATGTTTGTATCATCGATGAGCACTCACATGGCGGATGCAGTGTTTTACACACTAACACACATCTTAAATTGGTATGTGTTTGCAACACGTTCAGGTAGTTAGAACACCTAAATGCGCAAAGACGTATTGATTTGGTGGAGCGGTTGGAAGATTTCACCCTTTGATCATGAACGCTCAACATTTTTCATACCATTACATCTACGCACACAGTCTGTGAACTGTCCTCCTCAGTTTCCACCCGATCTGTTCAAGTCGCCAATCGTAACACGATAAATGGCATTGGGTGATCGTGGAATAATCCGCAATCCTCGGTCGCCATGGTTCCCGGAACAGGTTGAAGTCAAATTTTGAGACCTGCTACGGCGGAACAAACATAACCTGAAACCAACATTTTGTTTGCCACACCTCATTTACCTGTAGAATATTCCTCTTAGCGCAGGGTATGCAACAATCCATTCTGTCAGCTGGTCGGAAAGACCAGCGAAATGACAAGCTTTTCGTAGTTACAAGTACTACGAGGACCATTTTCATTTCAGTTCCGATACAGGGGCGGATGACTTGGACCCACATTATCCCACATTATCAAGCGATTCTTACTTTTCTGGCGCAGACTATTTAATGGGATCATTCGGAAACTTGACATAGGAAGGTTGTTTCATGGTAATATTCACTCACTGCTAAGGATCTGCCTATCGGAAGCCTAAATTATGCGGCGAGAGTATGTTTTAAACAAGTTATACAGCTCGACTTGTTCATTCCGAATGTTTTTCAACCCTGTTTTGTGCACGTTCGTTGGTCCAATCTTGGGGAGATAAGAGGTACTTCCGATATACGAGTTTTTCGAGGATGGTGGGAATGAAACGAGTGTCTCAGAAAGAGCATTTTGACCAGCAATGCCCTAACACTTCACAGACAACCATACTTCATTCCATAAGCCTCACTGGTTCAGCTTGTGCACACTGTCCAACACACGGCATTCCTTCAAATCCCATTCATCATGCGATTCAGCCCATCCACGCTAAACTACTTCGCGACGGTTTCTCGTTACTTACTGCACAGCGTAAGTCTGATCATCACTAGGTGGGAAGGTGGTTGTGGTAGTTACAATCACATAGGGCCAGTTCACATAATGACGACGAGAAAGGATATCAATAACATCGGATGAAAGTGATTGCTGATTGTTCAGTCTTTCAGGCAACGATCGCAGAATGTGTAACTGGTTATTGATGGCTGCCTACAATAACCCTGAATGTTCGTTCCATATCATACACCTACCTGCTTGTCAGTCACTGGTTTCCTGAAGGTTCGAAGAGTCACCGTGTGTTACTGCTGCTTCAACGTGTAAAGCCAACCGGGTTGGACTCCTCTTGTGAAGTAGCTTAACATTTGATATGGTTACAGTTCATCCCGTTTTCTGTGTTCTTCTGCTCCACATTCTGAAAATCTACGTGTAGGAGTTGACGGTTTCTCATGCTCTGAAGCTTTACCTACAAGGATTAAATTTTTTCCTGACAGGGCAACCGGTCAGACTAGTGTGAATAAGTTTTCAATTCAGGACTCCACAGAATTCGTTCTCTAACATGTTCTCCCTGAATAATCAACATTCTCGTTTAGATAAGATGTGATTGTGTGAATGCTGAACTTCAACAGGATTCAGCCAGACGAAAGAGCCACACGCTTTCGCGAAATCTGTGTTCTACCAACTGAACAGAATAACCACACCGGAGACCCATAACATCTGAAGACAATAACTGGCTTGCGTGATAATTTGAACCGTTCGTTCTTATCTGTACACCCTCCAAACAACCTTACTTGGGAGTATAATTAACGTCGTATTCTGTTGACGAATTTCACGTAGTTTCATCAAAGTATAAGAGTAAAGTTAGATCGCCTACATGTCCAACAGGATCTTTCAAGGGTTAATCTTATCGCAAATCGTCTAATTGTCAGAGACTGCAAAATGAACATTTTTGGTGCTCGGTGATTAATGTTGTCAGAGTTATAGTGCGATCGGTCTGCCGAAGTTGATCACACCCTAAAAGTTTTCAATCCTATCTTTGCTTATGCAAGGTTCTTCATGATCCAACACAATTTCCACGAGGTCGGAAATCAACTGGTGGATCGACACTCGACACTCCTGTTTCCTATATTCACAGTATACAGCCAAATATTCCAATCAAACGGGCAACAAGATTGAGGAGTCACTTGATGAAGTTCTCCGGAGTAACTGTGCCTCATACCCAACGTTGCTCTAACGGTTCGCGGTTAACGCCTTTTCACATATGTGGTTAGTAGCTGACGAAATTAAGGGAGGAATGAAAGAACAGTCGTATATGTATTTGAACAGTTGGAAAACAAAAAAACGCATCATGTTCAATTCACAGTTAATCACAAAATAGACGTGTTATTGGTACAATGCAATGAAAATGTGCTGTGAATGTCGTTGCACAGATCAAATTGAGTGCCACAAAACATGGAAGGAGTCTCCAGTGGAAATGTGTGTGAAAATGTGCGTTGGGATGCAAAGGGTTAAACGGGAATCGATCGGAGATCACAATTCAGGTGACAAAACATCAAATGTTCTCAGAATGCAACAGAACGAGGACCACATGTTAATTACAATTCGTTCTGCTATTGGCGAGATAACTAGAAAACAAGCTACAAACTGCGTTGACAGCAATGCGTACGCTGTGCCCCAATCAACAACACATACATTGGCCAATTCAAAACTATCAGTGGATTACGGTTAATAATTTTGTTTGAAATGGACAAAAAATACTTAGTGTTAGTAGCAAAAGTAACGATTATGGCTGGAACACAAATAACGTACAACACATATACGATTATTTTCTAACAAGGCAAACGAGGAGCTTACCGCAACACTCCATAGCGAACATATTGGATAGGAATGAAATCATTCTTGTCTGTCGATAGGAGGCATCGGAGAGAATGCAGAGCTGTCATTCATAAAGGCATGAATATAAAAGAGATGCCAGTTACAATTATGCGACCTGTACCCTCATTTGCACCATGGACTACACGAGCGATTCATAAAACAGAGCTTTACCCGTCTGCAATAACCATTTGAGATAACATTTTAAAACAGACGCACAGCAACCACGTGAAAAGCCGTCATCAAACAAATTATATCTACCTGTTGGCTTAAAGTGTACTGAACCGAAGTGCAAAATGTCTTGGCTAGACATAAGGCTTGACAACTGGCCTCCGTTGATTCACTGGACTCATACAGGGTCAACGTGACCGAACCACCTGGAACTTCCTTCCAATAAAATCCATTCGATCCGCAACGTTCGATGATACTGTGATTGGGCTCCGGCTGTATACATGCTTGTTGCGTCACGATAGATTCAATAGTTAGAACGAGGCCTATGAAGACGAATATCGCCGCTGACTCCATGAGACCAGAAACTGACTGCACTGTACGAGTCATCGAGCGCTGCTTCATATAATGAATACTGGCGGTCGGGAGCTGAATACTGCTACTCATTGGTAGAGTGGACTTAGTGTGACCTTGGTGAGAATTTTCCATTGGGAGATATTGTGTCCCACTGCATTTGTAACCCAGAGATATACCTACCTCCTGCTTGACGGAAGTGAACGAAGTTATTTCATTCAACATCGAAAATTACACGGAGTTGCTGTTCAGCTAACGGCATCAGCACTTCGATCCAATCAGTCGGTCTGCCAAATCCATTGCCGTGTACACTAAACTAATGCGTACGAATCGATGCACTTGTCTGATAGAATGAAGTTAACCTGGTCACTGCACACCAGAAACTAAGTTTCCAAAATACTTAGCTACTTGTCATGTGTATGCAACGTCAAGTCCGTCCAACAATAGTATCCATAATCGGTTTAAGCGCACTTGATATTCGCAATCCGGAAAAGTTTGTGATCCGTGATTAAGTTTTAGGCACAATGCAAAGAAGTTAATTGTTTCTATCATCAGTGAACTGGCGCATGGCGCTCTATAAAAAAGTCTCTGATAAGCCATGCGAAGCACCTAACAGTTTAACCGAGGTCGTTGTGCTGACCACCGTAATCTTTTGTTAATGAGTTGTCATTGAGTCTTGTCGTTAGTAAGTTAACCTTTGTAACTGTAAACGGAAGTGATCAACAACTCACGGGATGACGGAGAGCTCCATGGTGAGTGGATTGCTGGAAATCTTTAATTTCCAATTTCATTGAGTGAAACCAACGTATTCATAGGCTACGCAGACAGTGGGCTCGTTGAGTGAACAACAATTTTTTCAAAAACAACTGTGAGTTCGCTGTTAATTTTCATACCCGGAAAAATTGCTTTTCACCTGGCAGCAAATACGAGGGGGAATTTTCAGGTACCAAATAAACAAACCATAGCTTAGTAAATGGTGATTCCGGTTATTGTAGCATGAATGTCATTCACAAGTGATTGCGGCTTTCGCACCCAGATAAGTTTCATCCGATTCTTTTAAAACAGAAGCTTTGGTAGTACTTCTCAGTAGTTCAAGCCTTTGATATGACCTGCACTTGAATTCTGACCACATTTCTGCTAGGCGAATGTGTCAACCACGACACCAATGACCCTGCAGTTAGCACAACCAAACGGTCGTGAGCAATTGTTTACCCAGCATTCTCTTGTGAACAATGCAAAAGCAGCTATCACTAATAGGTTGTATTCAACCCACATCGCCCTTTGTCTCTCCAGAATTTCAAGGTTTTCATCAACCTGTTCACAAGATGGACAGGTGCGAATTAAACCCACTTATCCACCTCCCGAGGATTATTCAATAGGCAACCCCGTGCACCCACACCTGAACTGCTTTGTCACACTATTCAAAGAATAGTTCCTACATAACCAAGTTGATTGTGTCAGTCATTTGGGAGGGAAAATTGTTCTGAACTTTAAACGCTATGAAAACATTTCTGAATTTTTAAACAATGGGAGATGCTCGAATATTTGGAAACACAGGACAATAAAATAAATGTGGTTTGATAGGCACAGCAAGTGAACTACTTGACTTCATTGTTTTGGCCGATGAGTTCTGATTAGAGTACATTTGCAAGTAGAAAACAAGAATTAATTGATAGACCCGAAATATTTTACTCCCATTAATTAACAATACAATTTTTGAACGAATGTTGAGATAAGTAACAAAGCGTTTGGGGTTTTAATGTTCTGAATCACAAATTATTTGATCTGGAAATGGTTTAAGATCAGGAAGCTTAAGATTGATTACTAGAAGAACGGTGCCAGGACTGTCCATGGCAAATCAGCTCATCAGAAAAATGGTGCAGTGAACAAGCTCGTTTTCGTTTATTCATCAACAGGCCAAATACATAACATTCATATGAAACAGAATTGTCAGGGCGAAGCGAACAAAACAAACGGCAAGTTCAAGTGAAGTCCGACACGTCATAGACACACATGGAGACAACGTTTTGATAGGATTATGTCACCAGTATGACGTAACTGGAACCATGGCGTTTTTAATCGGTCGTGGTGTGGGTGTTTAGCCATGGTAACCTCAACGCCTGAACAAGGCGCTTCTGTGCGCACAAAGGTGGATTACTCAGTCGAAATTCGATCGTCTCAGCCGTGGCCAAAATTCGGCATCTGACAGATTTTGAGTGAGTGCCTTTGACTCGGCAAATCAGACGAAACGAGAAGGCCGTCCCTCTCGATGCAAAGGAGGTTATGAAGCGTACTACGGTGAAAATCAATAGTGTCGTCCACACATTGTCAATAAAAGCCTGTAATTGTTATAACGCAGGGCAATTGTATATCAGGGATGTCCACACATCCGTCCATCCGCGTTGCACCTAGTGGACACATCACCATCAATTTGTTTGTATAATAGTCCTGCAAGATCGAAAACCATTATTCCTCCTTACAACAACTGTGTTCTCGGGGGACGGATACACTGAGATAAGTTCTGACGACAAATTCCTAACTAAAGGGTCGTCGTCGTGCTTCTAAATGCGTTCGTCAGCAAAAGGTTCTAACACTTTGGTGAATATCACTTCGACATTTTGCATCATTTCCTAAAACCTGTTGGGTCATGGATGACTCCGCGATTAGCGGTGCGTCAAATTACCTAACGAACAACGGTAGCAGGGCGTGGGAAAGGAAAGTCTGTTCAATTCGGGGGAAGGAAGATCAGGGAAACAAGCGAGATTGTTGACGTGGTTGACTCGTTCGGTCTGTTACCTCCTTCATGAGGCCCTGCTAGTTTCCGCTCGACGTTCCCTTTTTCCTTTAACAATTTGTGCGCCATTTGCCAGTCAAATGTTTCCTTCGCATGCTCAACATCTGAGAACACGTGAAATCCTGGACAGTTCGTCAGCATACATACCGAAAATAAGTCTTCCAGTCCCATGCACTCTTTAACGAATGAACGCTATCAACGTGCACAGCAAAACGTGACAATGTAGTTCAGCCGCAACTGAAAATTCCCGATGATTTGCTCAAAGCAAAGAGAACATCACTTACATTTGGTCGCATATAAAAAGTAAGGCAAACATTTGGAGATAATCACCGGATTCGAGCCGTCCTGTTGTTACGTAAGGCGTATGTTCGCTTCATCAGATTACGACGATCTGTGACAGCTATACCCAATCTGAGTGAATCTCATATACCTGATTGCACCAATGCATTGAACAGACCACCGAATTCCTCTTTGCAGTCGGGATCTCGCAAGCAAATAAATCTGTTTTCTTCGCGAACAGAAATGTTTCCGTAAATTCTTATCTTAACCTGATACACTTATGTCAGATTGAACAGAAATAGAAATTATTTGTAAAAAATGTAGGACGAGAGCAAGACGGCTGGGTGGTACACAAACACGAGTTTGCTGTGACTATGCTCGAAAGCGAGGTAAGTTTTATGCTGTTGGTGTTCACTGATGTATGTTCGAAGGATGGAGTCTTATCGTCATGTGGGTTGAGTGTATGTGCTTGAATGCGGTCATCTTTGTGAGTGAAGGGAATATTGGTGAACACGAATCCGATTGACTTGATCGAAATGCGGTCGCCTTGGCTGTAGAAACGAAGAACCACTTGATCGTTTGTCAACCAGTTGTTTCGGGATGGATGTGTTAATGTCCCTTATTACTCCAAACTGAAACCAGGTAGCATTCATTCTGACAAACATCTAGAAATGCAACTGATACGTGCCGAATCACAGGACCAGTCAAATGAATAGGTTGAAAGAAGACAGCCCTATCAGGCACAGTTTTTTGGGTTAAGTGGTAGAGACCTTTTTGAGTGAAATGTTACAACAGGTTACGCAACACAGCAGGTATTACGATCGCATCAGTCAGTTAACGGGCCACGAGCTTGGCTGCTGCACCCCATTTACACAGTAAAGTTACAGGAACCTTGTTTTATCAACCGCACTCGTTGAGGCTTTCGTAGGCCACTGTGGTGAGAAATTTTTCGAAATGGGCAATATTGGACAGGATATCCTATGAAATGTTCAGTAATCATTCTGTTCCACGTCGTAACTATTCATCTGATGGCCGGGTTGGTGCTATACGTAAAATGACAAGTCTTCGTCGGTTTATGGTTCCAAAGTAAACATGGTGTTCTTCAGGCTTTCTTATCGACGGATGAAAGGCTTCTGTACAGCTACCATTTTGTCCAAAATGTACGACTTATTCCACACATTGTCAATATGAAAATGTCACTTCCTCATTCTTGCACCTGCTTGTGAAGATCCTAGTCAGCATAGAGCTTATTGATGAGCAAACATCAATACCAACAATCTGACAATAGGGCTCACCATTGAATTGAAGCTTAATTTTGCTGGTACAGAACAATACTAACTCTTTCAGTTCGGTCACAAATATACCTAAATTAATCCGGTGAATTTAAAAATAATCACACAAAATTTGTTTGTTCCGCCACGAGACACCGGTAAACAGGGATTCACTGAACTATCGGTTAGAATCAACGAATGCAGATGCATCTTTCAAGCTGTGTTTCGCAATTTCTCATTGACCGGCTTCGAAATCTTTGCAAACCATTTAGCAGCATCATGATATGATGAATGCCATATGTAGAACATCCGCTTCAGTAGTACCTCATGTTTGTGTATCTTGGGCAATCTGTACAGCCGCAGGACTCAGACTCCAATAGGACGAGTGGGCCGAAATTCATTTGCAGTATTAACCACGCTCATAACTTTTTTGGTTTCTCCCTTTTTGGGTTTTGCAATGTAATCATCCCTATCGGGCAGAACAATCCCAGCTTCATCATCCGGTCCCGATGTAAAAATCGACGGGTTGTTTTGGTACTACAACAATCTTCTCTAGAGGTTATTTTGTGGGTAATGCATGGGTTGAAGTTCCACAGTTTGACTGTTTGTACTAAGCAATAATGAGATGAAATTTAAACTGTTCAGAAATCAGTTTGGTAGAGTGGCAAAACCTCCGTGAATGGTTAAAAATGTTTTCCAGAATGAACTTCCAGGCCAGCTTGTGGGCATCTACAACAGCGGTAACAGAATGTTGAACAAGTGACAAACTTTCGACAAGTATTTTGTTCAACATATGAGGCTGGAAAATAGGAAAATACGTTTCCGCTGGGTCGGGGAGTTGCATCCGCGACCATCTAGGATTGGCTCTCCAGAGTAGAGCTGTCCGCTTTCACTAGGAAGTTCGTTCTATGAGTTTATGCCAGTAGTATCAAGACTCGTGGAATCCCAACTTATGGATTACTCATAAAGTACCACTTGGAGATTGCTGCATTGAAACTCGACCACACACATATTCACAATGATAATCCATATCTCCAGAAGGCTTAGCCAACAAAGACGACCTGATAAAGTTCGTTAGCTGCTGATGGTCTACTGATAAGTTGAGTTTGATGAGTATCTTGCTCACAATCCAGGAATTGGATCCCATAACGCAAGTAATGTTGGTTAAAGTGGGTGTCTAAATTGAGAAGACGTGAGATCCAACCATCTATCACAATTGCCAGATAATTCTGTGGACATGTCAACAAGATAAGATGGCAAATTAAACAAGGTCCAGATGAATACCTGCAAATATTTGGGTCTAATTAGGGTGGCAGTCATCAGCAGAGTCACAGCGTTATTAACTGATCCTAGTACGCTGTTCATTCGGAGCAGATGAAGACATCTTTGAAAGGTACTCAATGGAAGATGTCCGAAATAATATGCACACCAAAAATGGAGGCATTCTTTGCCCACAGCAACGTCCTTTGCTTGGAAAGTAATAAACATTCCATCAATCCTCTGTGCTGGTCGATCTTCAGTAGCTGAGCTTGTTTAATAGTTCAGTTTATGTGACCTAAGGAAGCAGTGTTGCTATGACGGAGGACTGTATGAGTAGAATGCAAATCCCGCAACCACTGGATGTGCACCCAACGGCGACTTGTCACCATCTGGCTGTTTGAAAACTATACAAAAATGCATCACAGCAGACGATGGAAAAATACTTTGTAAATCTGGCCGACAGTTTCAGCATCATTTTTTCACTTGCGTATGGCAATCAAAGGGTTTCTGCTAGACCTTCAAAGTACCACTCGATTTTTCTAATCGTAACCTGTAAGGCTATATGAATCAGTGAAAATGATTGCAATTTATAAGGCTATTATGCGAAAAAGCTAGTTGTACAGAGGGTACCACAAACCTTGGTTGGCCTTCTCAAATTAGCAATCAGTGCTGACAGTACAGCTGCAAATGTAATTCCGACGTAGATATGTGGTTATTATGATGACTACAATTTTTGCATCAGCATCCAACTGAATAACGTTTAAACATTTCCTAGGTTCTCGTTCCCATATCCCCTCATATATACAAAAATATTAATACGGTTATACTCTATCTTTAGCAAGATTATTCTGGTGTATAGGCCAAAGTGTCGCACACGAATCTATATAACAGTTAACGCAGTATATCTCGAGAGGAAGATTCCATAGATGCCCAAATGCACGAAGTTCAATATGTACGCCCACCGTAATGGCAGCTATCGGACTTGTTCTATGGATGAATGCAAGCACCCTTTGAGCGACTGGGTAGTTTGTGGCGTTTGGAGGTCATACTTACTAGTTCCAGAACAAATTAGTGATGACTGTCGACGTTCGGATTTGGTGTTTGCATGCCACTACTCAGTCGTCTGAATAGTGTCAACTCTGGAGTGGCAGTGGTTCGACACTCTTGTAGCCAGTCGTTCTCACGTGGAAAAATCTGTGAAATTCATGAGAAGACTTCTTAAACAACACATTTGGGAGGAAATTACTTGGCAGGTACAATTATTTGTTAAAATCTAATTTTGAAGGAGGAATTACACACAAGATTTGCAGGAACTATTTTGTCAAATATTTGCACTAACAAACATAATCTCGGATGTACAAGTGTGGAGTAGTGAACGACTTATTGTGACGTTTCAAATCCACATTAGGATCCGTTATCGAACAGATCTCCGAACGATATTGTTCTGCCACTCACCGTGTCCGCCTGTAGGTCTGTCTTCGTTCGATTTTCGTCTGTGTCAGCTATGTTGACGTAGCAGCTCTCTATGTCTACGTGTGGATCGAACGAATCCTGTGACGAGAGAGCGTCCAGTACAAGCCGCTACCCTTTAATTTTTGCCCGCGTCATCAATTTCGCATGGTCTATGTTGACCTCGTGACCGATGACCGCATCGTGGTGCCACAGTTGTGATCTATGGTCAGTTCGTCGTATCGCTAACCTGTGTTCGTGTACGCGTGCACACCTGCTTGCCTGCATTCCCCATATACTCTTGGCTACACCCGACGCATGGAATCGTGTAGACTACGCCAGACTGTTCGTGTGGTTCTACATAATCCTTAGCGTTCACCATGGCTGAGTGGACCCTTCAGTTTGGCTTGTGTGATATTTATATTCCAAGTGGCTGGAAAATCCGTTGCACTGCTTCTGATGTACCGTGAATATATGACACTGCCATTCACGTTTTCCGGTTCTGTACGTTCAATTCTTGTGGTTGATATCTTTCGAAATTAAAACACACTGAATGGGTGTTTTTGTGCATACATATATGTACATATACAACATACGGTATTCATGAGTAACTGTGGCATGTGATGACACCACAGTGAAGATCCAGATGACATTAAGATGCAGCACCGAGAATTCCAAACAAACTCCGTGATACGAATGTTCGCTAACATAGGAATAATTTTAGTACATTGATTTTGAAGTGAATGACGAAGTGCACGTGCCGCGATTGCACAGTCAGTGTTGGAACACTGACCAGAAGTGGATGATGCTGCAATTCCAGTAACTCTTGAATTTAGTGGCACACACGTCACGACGTGAACTAAGAGTGTTCACTGAGATTATGTGACAAAATTAACCATATTAAATTAGGATATCTGCACCAACTTGAGTACGGATGAAGTCGTCGTGCTTAATAGTTCATTGCTGAACAGATTAAGGATAACACAACCTTAGGAGTAAGTTGTATTACTGTACGTTTCAACGACCTAGGGATGGCCTTTCTCAGGAGTGCTGCGATCGAAACCACATTACCAAAGTAACAGAGGTCATGTGTGAGTCGCCGTGATTAGGTCAATTTGCGCTGCATCTTACCTGATTGGTCTGGTCCTTTGCCCACCAAGTATGGGTGAGACAGATGTCTCGCTGTTCATCCATCCACGCCACACTACACAGAAAATCAAATGCGTTGATTGCAGTACCAACTAAATTAGACAGACAAGTAGACAACAGGAAGTACGTGTTGCCTAACACAAGAGGCTCACGAAGTATATTCCTAAACACGCTCATCAACTTCAGAAGCTCGAGTGATTCACAAAAGCCCACCTCCCTATGCGGAGCGGTGCCGCGCTGAAGTTCTCACCATTTACACACAGCACGCTCGTGTTAATCTTAATGGTAGCAAACCCGATTGACAGAACTCTCTTTTCCCAGGTGATACGCTGAGTCAGTTTCAAATCGAACATCCCTTGCGATCGATTTTCCGAAGATAATGACCCATCCCCCACATGGTTTAAACAAGTATGCATCCCAGGTGTAGCGAGAATTGCGCTTCTGATGTTCCACCAAAGGACTATACTAACAGCTTGCGGTTCACATCATAGAACTAGATACTTTCCAGCCTTGGCTGACCGTGCGATATCCACTCAACTGATGAACAGGATTGTGTGCTTCGGAAGACCGAATTTAACAATGCCTTGCAATCCTGGAATTCGAGTACTGTAAAGTCGCATCTGGCGAGTTAAGATGATTCACCCAATAACACGAACAGGACAGTTTCAATAATGCCCATTCAGTCAATCTTGCTGACGGGACTACCTTCCAAGCGTCAGAAAAGCGACCGAAAGGTTAGGAGTCAATACATTGCTGTTTGACGAAATCACAATAGAAGCGCGCTCTCATCTTAAAAGTAAATCAACCGGATGCACAAATTATCCAGAAGAAGAGCGTTTTAAATGAGGTGACTGAATTGGAGTCTTCAACTAGCCACCATTCAACGGGAAGTGAGCTGGTTAAAACAATAGGGTTCAGCTGAAGGTAGGAGCGTGGCATTAAAAGAAAGTTTCAGTGGATAAGTAACGAGAGTTACGGAAAAGAAAGCAAACAGTTCATACGTAGTTACACTATAAATTTCATCGTGATTCTTCACTAGACACAACAGAAACCGAAAACCGCTCTCTACAAACAAACAAGGCGTGTTTAGACAAATTCATGGTTTTTTGTCATACCGAACACAAGAGAGCAGACGTACCAGAAGAACGTCAACGGCTCCAACAAACACTATAACTGACCCCTTTGTTTGCCTGTTTTAGTGCGTGAACTCATTTTCTCTGATAAATCAAGCCACGGACCCATGTAAACACAACAGGCCCACATGTCCCGCATTAAAAAACCTCCGATTCCTCATTACCTCTCGGGTTATGTGAATTGCCATTTGATAAATGCCTTCAGTGCACAAGTCACTATTCTGAAGATGGTCCACCATATAACTGTATGGTTTTGCGATTTAACCAATCGAAAAGTTACCTCCACTCAAAACCACCGTTCCAAACTGAACACGGTTATCATTCACCAAAACATCAGGGCACCGTAGCTGACTCGTAAATTATTAGAAGTGACACTTGTTTTGTCAAACACAATCAAGTGGAACGCTGTTATCTCGTTGTCCCTGGAAAACCCATATTCGCAGCAGTCACAATAGGCAATTTAAACAATGAGGCGAACAGCTGCCACATCTAACATGCGTGTGGAAGACGGTGATTGAAACAGTTTGGACATTTGAAAATTTTCACAGAAAAGAGAGAAATCAATCCGACACGTTTTCAAACAAGCTGTTTCATGAGAACCAAAGTTTCAGTAGGTAGACAGTATCGGACACATTCTCCTCTTTGACCAGCACATCCATACAGAAATCAAGAGACGAGGTAGAATGTTACCGATCATCCAGATGATGGAAGGCCAGAGCGATTAGATTTACACCACTCTCCTATGGTCAGTACCACAAACGAAGTCGGTCCTAGGTAATCAATTTTACTAGGGTTGGGACAGGGACAAATTATTTCACAGGTTGTGGGGCTGTGTTTGGACAAAGAAACCCCTGGGTTTGAACGAATGGTTTATTCGCGCACAAATTCGGTTGACGTAGTTGAATTGCGACCACCTCAGCTGTCGACAGGATATGGTGTTGGACCTTCCGCGGCAAGATGGCTGGGACCAGATAGGCGGTATGGAATACTATCTTCGTGTCTCTGTGTTGGTTACAATCGATCAAGTGAGCCAGAATTGATGAGTCGGCGCGTTTTGTTCTCCTAGCGTAGGGTCAAGCGGAGCAGTGATCACGGATTCTGTCGGACAAACGCCCATTGGTACGAAATATGTACGCTGAACCGTGAGAACAGTCAGGTGAATAGATCATGAGAGAGGCAAAATTACTAGGTGCGTTATCTTCAAACTTCAGTGGAACTACCCGTTCTGACTGAAATGCGACATCAGAGCTTGTGAAATAATGAGTCGTACCACTAGCCTTAGTGACTTGAGTAGGTATTAACTTTACAGCTGCGTCACTCTTGATGGATATTAATTTGTTCCCCTCTCACTGTCCCAGCCTCGTTAACATTGACCACCCAGGACCGACTCCGTTTGCGTTTCTAACCCAATAAAATTCTAACCCGTCTCTTAATTTTGTACAATTGTGCCGATCAAAACGAGGAGTATATCGGAAACAGTCTGTCCACTGAAACACTGTACTCGTGAAAACGTTTGTTTGAATACGTATTGGATTGAGGCCATAGAGTTTTGTGGGGAGTAGTACCAAACCATCGGAAATATCGATCGGTAATTTCAGCGGTGTTATTTACCTGCATATAAGTATTTGTTCAGTGATGGATTTTGGTTTAGCAACAACTGGTTCTTAGTTCTTCAAATGTTAACGAGCCGGGAGATTCCGCCTAGTTGCGATCTTAGCTCTCGAGATAAATACCGNTTTGCATTTAGGTTGCAAACGTTTCATCACCTCGGTTGGTGATGAAACGTTTGCAACCTAAATGCCAAGCTTGACTGAGCAATACCTGGTTCTTAGTTCTTCAAACGTTAACGAGCCGAGCGATTCCGTCTAGTTACGATCTTATGTCTCGGGATAACTACCGACTTTGGAAAAGGTACCATTCAGATATGAACTAAATTAGAACTTCAGGAGTGGGAGTTATCGCAACTGATTTCGAGCGAAATACTGCACACGGTGTTAGATGATCTCACCGTCTCAGTGCCAGACCAGCTGCATTGAACGATGGATTGGTATTCATCGCCTTGTGCCAATTCAGAATGTCATGCGTATAGTAACAGCATACTAGACAACGCGCCTGATTGCAGATAGGCATTACACAAAAGAATTTGGATCGTCAGCATTGATTGGTCAATCGGCAGATGAACACCTGTTACAGTTGCGTAAAACAAACGTCTACAAACTTTTAATATACACAGTCTATGGAAGCGAGTAGAGGAAAATTCTGCACAACCGTTCGTCAAACTTGGTAAAACGCGTGGTCGCTTCAAATCAATTCCAGGGAGTTACTACCCAAGATGAATCATGTGTTCTGACAGACTGCGTCTCGTTATTACTGGACGGGATCTATTTGCTAGCGGGTGGTGTTATGCAAACTAGGCAATTAGCAGTATTTGCAGGTATACAGCGAGGGATTTTGAACACTGAGGCATTAGGACGTTGGTGACTGGAACGTCCCCCAAAATCAACCGAAACGAAACCGAAATTGTTCCTGGGATATTTCATATGACGTACTAGCATGAGCAGTTGGCCCATCTGAAATGACAAACCAACATTCACTTTGAAATGCCAGTGAGCCGAACAGCCGGAATGGGACTGAAATAACCCGTTGTCCAAAGTAGGGGCCAGTTTTACACTTTTAGAGAATCCAAATGCAGCTTCATACTTGGGTATGCTTATTAAACAGAATATACTGTGCTGTATTATACAATGTCATCTTTTGCGATTGGGTGTCTGAATGCTTCGAACATTTGCCATGACATTCATTATTTCGATTTGCCAATTAAGTGCTGGGGAAATGAACTTGTTTGCGGAGGGCGCATCCCGTCTCTCTGCACACGATCGTTCTTTTGTTAAGAAAAACAGTCTAAACTGATTATCTGAAAACCGTTGGACTTAGTTTCGAAACTCACCCTGTTCCTAAATGCACTAATGAAGCCTTAAAATTTTCTGAAACTGGTGGCTGTAATCCAGTGTTCAATATTCTGTGTTACGTTTCTCTATTGAGGTCATTTCATGCCAATTTTGAGTCATTTTCTGCCGGACCTGAACGTGGTCGTAACATATGCTGTTCTCAGCTGGTTTGCTTAAGGCACCATCACAGGGCGCCGCCTACTTAGTCCATTGGCGTAATAACTTTCGTTTGCACAGTGTGTATGAGGCACGGATACGCACGATTATCTGCGTCACACAACCCGTGGTACGCGGAATCAAATCATGTGAGAGAGACCCCAAGTTAAATGGCTTTCTTTCACAAATGCTTGTTCTACGACTTCAGTGACGGTATCCGCTAAGCATATATTTTTCATCGGTATACATGTGTCACACAAATCGTGTTGTTGGAGATGAGGGTTCAAGTGAACGCAGTTGTGGTCACCTTAGGAGAAAGTCGTCTCTTCCACCGTAAAACCAACCACAACAGAATTGTGCGGATTTTGTGGAATCAATCTCTGTCTTACTAAGTACCAGCAAACATTCATTTACATTCTCACCTGAAGCTCGAATCAATTTGACGAATAACTAGCTTGCTGTGTTTGTATTTCAAAGTGCTCCTCGGAGCTCACTGAGAGCGTCCGATTTTCCAGTAACATTGGGTTCTCTGCCATTGCGTTCCCAAATGACGTTGGCCCTCAACACCCATAGCCTTTTGTAGGTAGCTGGAGAAAAACACATTTTGTTACAAAGTAGAATGCAGTTCCAAACTACAGTATTCACGTTTTATCCAAGAGGTGTTCGCTGTAATTTCATCGGTAGTTTGCACTGTTTGCCACATATTGTTGGTTGTAGTTGTCCTGAACGGATGAGATGTCTCGTCCTATGTGTTAACTTTGTACGCCTGACGTGGAACAAGCGTGCAGGTAAATGTGAAGTGTAGGTTCAATGTTAGTTCTATCACAAACTCAGTTTTGCCATCACTCAAAAATGCACGAGATTACGCGGAATCACGCGGTTAATCTGGAACTATCGATTCAGACTAATCAACAACAGGTTGTAAGTGAGCACTACGTAATCTTTTCACAGTTCTCCGGGGGACTGTTAATCACGGAGTAAACTGTTGGCGACCGTTCATAGTTGGGCAAATCAAACCGCATATCGGACATTGTTGGTGAATTTTAACTCCAATAATCCCACATTCAAATTGGACTTCCGCAATTAGTCTGTTGGTGAACCTATGTGGAAATGGAAATCTTGTTTTTATGGATAGTACTTCATTTAAACATTTATTTGGAAAGTTGTGAGCGTAAATCTCCGGATCGGTTGATGGCTTACACTGAGCTTTCGTGACACTCAAAATCCAGGCAAGTCGCCTTTGTCTAATGTTTGTTTATGTGTCATGGACTTTAAACACACATTCTGAAAATTCGGTTAATTTCTGTTTTGCCAAATCCCACATATATCTCCACTCTGTTGGTATGGTCCTTAATAGTTCTCAGCAATGACAGTATCATCCAAATTCTTCGGTCCTTTGACAACTTTCATGGTGTGTCCCTGAAATAAGCCACTGAAAGCTGTTGGTGTGAAACAGTATGGTTTTTATTAAAACGTTTGAATATATAAACAAAACTATTGAATCAGTGTATTTCCAACTCATCACAACACGCCAGCTTACAGGGGATCGAGAGATCTTAGTGATTGAATGAACTTTACTTATTTTCGTTGAAATACAACTGAACACGGGTACTATAGGTTGTTTTGGCTGCAATTGGCAGACCTATTAATCACGCATATTACGGCTTATCCTATTCTCGCATCAGTGGTTGGTGGGTTAAGAGTTCCGAAGACTTCCGTCTGAGAAACCATGAACTTCACGCTTAACTATTTTTGCTATTCATACTAACCCTAATCCTGTCATCGCTTCTATATGCCAATATTACGAGCGTCACTATTCAGAGAGCGTCCTTGCTACGCGGTTATATATTCTCTCATCATGGCATGCAAATATTGTCTTGCCAACTTCAGATAACCCGAAGCTGTACCGAACACACTCGCTCCACGAGCTTCACCTGATTTCGAGATAGCTTCTGTTTTGAACACCACTGGATCACACAGAAGTTTCCGAGAGCTACGGGACAAATGACACTCACTTACTTCATTAGAATACCATCCAATCCTCAGTCAATTTTACTGGACGCAGTAGCATGTTAACTCAAAATTAAGCGGTCGATAGGAACTGCTCGCCAAGTTTTGTTAACTCATTGCTCCTTCTAAGCTAGTTCTGAACGGCCTAAAATATCTGCTAACACCTTTGAATATACTCATCTGGGTTAGGTATGGATATCGGCGTGTAAAAACTTACCGTCCCGAGGCTGTGGTCGAGCACAGCATGGGAATGGCAGAGTTAAGAAAATCACATGCAACTCAACATGAGAAAAAGCAGGTCCCTTATTGATACTGAACAACCAGTAAGGAGCCACTTTGAAAGAGTGGTGGCAAGCAAGATTCTCAGAGTTTCCAAGGAAGTGTAGCTGGTTTTAACAAGCACCTGAGAGATGCTTCGCCTGTGCAGCAATAACTCCCGTGGTTTCGCCACATCTTATTTCTGCCAGTGACATCCAACAACTGTTTACTCTGTGACATCGCAGAATGACCGAGCGAAAACAATTGAGCTGTAACTACCCCCACGATGCAATAATACTGGACGCGCTGTAGTAACCCCGGAGATCTGCGTCCCAAGCCGACTATGAAAGAAGAACACTGGTCTTCAGAAAGAGAGCTTTCACTGTCTCACTTCGAAAACAGACTACAAACGGAGCTCTTGAGTATTTACAGCACCTCAAACGACCTTGTCAATAATGTTCAATGAAGCACATGAAAAGTGTTCTAGGTCAAAAACGAGCGAATTGGCGTCCAGTATGTTAATCGGCGCGAGAACTGGAGAAGTGAGACATTCAGATTTTTCAAAACAATTTTGGTTACGGCGAACAGAACTGTTTTCGATCGATTCTCATCTTAGGCTGGTAAAATTATATAACAAATTAAGTAATAATAACAGAAGTCGTAATTCCTCAACTTTATTAATGTGATGTCGATGACAACACTCCTGAGGAAGGCCACCCGAGGTGGTTGAAACGTAGAGTATAACAGCTTGCTCGTAACGTTGGGTTATTCTCAATCTGTTTATCAATAACACGTTAAACATGACGCCCAAGCTGTTCAACTTCATTCATACTAAATTTGATGCGGATATTTTATAATAACGGAAGTTACTGATAAGAAATGGCACGAGGGTAAGGCGATTGGTTATTACACAAACACGACTTAGTTGTGGTTATGCTCAGAAGGTTTTAGGAAGTCAATGTTAATTGGGGTGAGATTGGGGAACGGGATCAATTCGCCTCGTGAGCTGAGTGTACCTGTTTAGCCACTGCAATCCCAAGGTGTGAACGAACTGTTTCTGAAATGGAATTTTAATATATCGCAATATATGTCTTCTTCCAGCTCTGAAGAAGTGTTCCTGAACACACAAATCCGGTTGACGTAATCGGATTACGACCGCCTCGGCTATAGACAGGATGCATCACTTGGTCTTTCGTGACGCGGTGGCCGGGGCACGTTATTCAACGTGAAATGCTCTATCCGTGTCTGTGCGTCGATCACAGTCAACTAGATGGGCCAGAATGGATGAGTTGATGTTCTTTGTTATTCCGGAGCGAAGCCACACCGGGCTGTGTTCACGAATTCGTTGTGATAAACGACTAGTGGTGCGACCAATATATATGCTGAACCACAGGAACAGTCAGATGGATAGACCAAAAGTGAGGCTTGAATTTTACACATATTATCTTTCAGATTAAGTGGCACCGTCCGTTTTAATTGGAACGTTACGACAGGACTTGCAGCGTAGTAGGTACTGCCAATCGCACCAGTTAGTCGGCGCGTCATCAGCTCGGCTGCTGCGTCACCTTTGAAAGGCAAAGTTATGTAGATAATTTTCTCATCAACTCTGTTAATTAGGGCTTGCATTGGTCTCTCTTGTATGTTTCTGACAATGAATTTCCCAGGATAGTCATTGCTAGGAAAGATATCCTGTATCATGCTTAGCTCCCGTTCTATCGTATCTTCCTTACAGATTCGTTTCGCCCTATTTGTCAAGCAGCGTACA
Organism: Paragonimus westermani; assembly: GCA_008508345.1. Lineage (NCBI taxonomy): Eukaryota > Metazoa > Platyhelminthes > Trematoda > Plagiorchiida > Troglotrematidae > Paragonimus > Paragonimus westermani. The sequence continues at coordinate 25,047 of QNGE01006935.1, forward strand.
AAGCCTCGTTTCTNAAGCCTCAGCGAAGTGTAGTATGCGTTTCCGGTTGCTCTGAAAGATCACCGAGAACGCGTCAGCAACTTCAGCTATGTGTCCTCTTTGTATTATGTGCCCTGCAACGATAGATGCAGGGTGCCGTCCATCCGCATCGATACAGGTTCCTGGCGTTTTTAATTGCGTCTCCAGCCATTTGGGTGCATGCTCCTTGATACGAACACCTAGTTGTCGCTTTGTCCTCTCTATGTAGCTCATACTAGAGCTACACGAGTTTTTGTATAAACAGTGAGATGTGACAGACGTACACTGTTTGTTCGTAACCGGGACGACTGGCAGAGTTCTCGTTCGTTGTATTACACACAGCCTTGCAGCGTTATGCCTCCTAGATATAGCCACTGTTAGACGCTTCCTAGTCAATGTTGACAAGCTGTCCCATAGAAATGGGAGTTCTTAATTCACCTTCCTCTTAGGTACTGTCGTCACTTCTACAGTTGGGATGACAGCTTTACTGTATTTTTAATAAATCGCAGAGGGTACGCGTTGGCCTGCAGAGTGTCTGTCAGCAAGCCTAACTCTAGCTGTAGGTTGTGTTCAGTGCAAGTCCTTCGTGTTCTATAGAAAAGCGTCTTGACTGGACTTATCTTATGCTGCACTGGACAGGAACTTTCAAAATGTACGTACTGTCAAGTCCGGGTAGGTTTCCCGTAGACGGACCTTCCTACTGTGCCATATGGTCTTCGAGTGACTGGAATGTCCAGGCACGGAAGGCAGTCATTCGTTTCGTTCCCTCTCGTCAGTTCTAAGTTCGGGTGAGCCTGGTTCAACTTCGAGAATAACGAACTTGATTCACTCGAGCTCTCAAAGATGGCTAAAATAACATATGTAGCGTTTGCACAACCTTGGTTTTGACACTTCGGCTACCCTGGTAGTCGGCATTCCCACAATGTTGATCTTCATTCTTGGTGTCTATCTGTTTAATCGCTTATGCCATGACTTCCGCTCTGTGGAATTTTGACCCGTATAAATTGGATCGGTTATGACAGCACTGCCAATTCATGCTGGCGGATTAAATACATACGAACCAGCCAAGAGAACACAACACAGGTTGTGGAAGGTAGATAGGAACAGTCAGGCAGACGTCCGCATGGTGATGTCTTGGTACCCCAATTCGTCGCGTAGGCGAACTACACATCATGGTGAGTGGTATGGTCAGCATGGCACTGCTGGGATTGAAGATATAAACGTGGTACTCATGATAATCATGGAAGGTCATGGTCATAGAGGGAATTAGGGAGGGAATCGTTTGACCGGTATGAAAGTGTACATGGATTAAGCCCTATATCCCCCAGTGTTTATCCCTGTATATTCGAGCTCTCCTCTTTCTGGCCACTAATTGGACGTTGACTTAGGCGCATTTTTTTATCGCGTCAATTTGATAGCTATGCAAATAGCCGGTTTCCGATCCATGCACTTTGCTTAAATGGTGCGTGCATCACCCATTCTGAAGCTGGGTTCGCACCCATTGTTTTTGAAATTGCTGACCGCCCGGGAGAGCTCTTTTGGCGTGTTAGGCACCAACCGGTAATTGATGTCTTGGAAACAACCCGTCTAGCGAAATTGTTGAGTACCGTGGTAATCCAATCTAAATTTGTTTCAAATATTTCGAAACAATGGATGATGATGCCTGCCTAACTAATAAAAGTTAATCTGTCGTTATTCCCAGTAAATAGGCATAACCACACAGTAGTTCCAGTGAAATAAGTTGTTGCTATGGCAACGTGTGATTCACTAGCACAAAAAAACTGACACTAATTCAAAGTGAGTGGCATTACTAATATTTAGCCATTCGACAGAAAGAGGCTTTGACTGTTCATTGAATGACACGGTATATTTACATTTGGCGAAATATCTAATGTTG
>QNGE01006936.1:0-20165 GCA_008508345.1 Paragonimus westermani
GTAGCTAGACGGTTGGATTAGCCCAAGATAACCATCGGAATCAGGCACACACATCCCGGCATACCATCAACGTTGTCACTTTCTTCCTCTCTTATGTTTTCTCCCCATTTGTGCTTTACTCAGCAGTACAGTTTTCCCTTCCCTTATTGCATTATTATATAACAAAACGATGCAACCTCCCTGGGTGATCGAACACTGCTAGCTGCCTCAGCACTCACTGCGCCTCAAATACTCTCACTATTTCAGCGGTGATCGGAGCAGTCAGACAAAAATTCAGCTGTCACGGTGAGTTAGAATCTGTTGCGGAACCACATATCCGACGTCGCGGCTTCATACTGCGTCACAGTGAGGAGCTAACGGTATACAAGTATTATACTTTCAGCTTCGTGAGGTAGTAATCCGACTGCGATTTGTGACCCACTTTTATTTATGTACATTACAAAGAGTGATTGCTCCGCTGTAGGCCTTTTACCACCTGTCGAAAGTAAATAATCTGGAAGCAAAAGCAAAATGCACTTTTGGGTCACCGCTCTCTTTTGAAATACTGGCATGAGTAGATCAAGACCAAGATGCACTGACACAAGACCCAAACCATACTTTCTGCATCTGTGACTGGGTCTATACCAATATATGCCGAGTTTTGCCGCACCACCAACTACGGCTACATTGCTGAAGCTCATTGAAGAAAAATGTACTCAGGTCGCTAGGCTGAAAGCGGACATTTACTTGCTGAGTAAAAGGTTGGCCCATCTTGAGAACGGGTAGAGATGGCTTCCGGTAAAAGGACGAATGTATCGATATATGATATTCCAGGGTCGTAGATAAGGACAGGGAACATCAATCATTCAGAGTGATGCATCGTCTGTCAGCCATATCTAGTATAGGGGACGTATCATAAGATATTGAAACAGATAGTGTATTACGGGTTTCGGATTCGAATCCGCTCGCCCACTTACCCGGGAAACCGGGACCAATCATTTGTTAACACACCCTTTTCGTCGTGATCAGTTGCTTGCCAAATCACTGGACCCAATGGGTAATTCAAATAGCACCTTCAAAATTTTTCAAACTCACGAAAGCCTGTTGCTTCGAAGGGCATTCTTTGACTGAATAGGTCGTGGATGTAGGATATCCGGCGCTCCCTTCCGCAGGTTCCCTTCCTTTTAACAAACAAATCCCAGACGTGTACAACGATGCCCCTGGTATCTTGGGTTCCTTACTGAAGCATCACAAACGTTCTCCCCATCGCGGGTAAATATGGAAACCGCCCCACGGTGTATTTCCAAAGGACTCCCAGCACAAAAGAGGAGATCGGCAGAAGCCTCAGCATATGAAATTCTATTATAACAGTGTCTAAAAATTCAACGACTAATGGGATACAACGGTTGTCGTAGCCGACAGTTACAACGTGATTGCCATTAGGGAAGCCTGACTGTGGTCGTAGGTACAGTATCCGAAGAGAGGTTAATGATACAAGCAGGATACACCTGATGGTATGCATGGAGGTGAGCTACTTTTGACTGCCAAAGGGTTTGCACGGCCGCAGGACTCCTCTATTAGTACGTCGAACATTCAACTAGTAGGAGGTAGTGTGAGTTCAAATACGCATATCATCTCAGTCGTACGCGTTTATTACAGACCAGTGTCGCAAACTGTCGAAGATGCGCAGCCTGGATTTCTTTTGAGAGTTGTTCTCGTTGCATGACACGCCTAGCTAGCCCTTAAAGGCTACAATGCTGTCGACCTGGGCTGGGAGGAAGAATCGGCTTTCGCTGGAAGTTTTGGGACTTAGCTGCCATAGTTCCTCTTCGAAATTGTGCCAAATCAGCACTTGAGATGAAACCCGCGTTTTAAAATGGAGCAGGTCATCTCATTCCTGAACCTCGCGGTGAGCAGATACAAAAGGCAGGACAGTTCACTTGGTGCAAGTTATGAATCGTTTTTAACGATTCGGGTTCATATCAAGTTACGCGTAATCTATCGATCCAATAAGTGCCTTTCGCAACATCCAAGGACAGATAAGACACACGTAAAAACTGAAGTTAAAAGGGTGATAAGTGTCATTGTACAAAGAAATTAAATCCCTCACTTCAAATGTGAACAACTTTAGAAGTCAGACGAAGGACGTGCCTATATGACAAATCGACGACCAGACAGCGCTCAGTAATGGTGAGCAGAAAAACGGAATTCAGCTCACCCAAACAAGTGGCCATTGGTTGGGTCGGAGCAAAACGATTGGTGCTGCATCAAGAATCGATGGAACTTATAAATTACTTAAGAAAAATACAGAATGAAAATGTCAAATTTTGACCTTCGGAAACTTACAAGGCTCGGACTATATGAGGGTAAAGGAAACAGTAACGGATGTAAGAATAAAGGTGAATGATGTGGTTCATTTATGGAAGATAACAAAACTTTTCAACACCAAACAAACAAATTTCAGCACTCCCTCAAAAAATGCAACAGACCTCCGATTTTGGCCTTTAGAGTCTTACGAGGTTTGTTTTTGTGGAAGATAATGGGGCATAGGCCATTTTTCAACACCAATCAAATGGAGCTCAGCAATTCCAGAATAATGCAACAGGCCTTACCAAACTCAACACCTGTTACTGGTTTTGTGTGAAGAAGAATGAGGGCATGCTTCAGCCCATCTGAATGCAGTTAAGTTGTCTTCATTTTATCAACGAGGTTGCACTTAAATCGTTCCCTATCATCCTGATTGTTTGCCTGTTGCTTTCTGCTAACCCTCTCTTTTAATGACACTCTCTGTTTGTAGGTTGCGAGTATCGAGCAAGCAAATCCTAGAGATGTGTCGCCGAAATAGAAGCGAGGGGAGCTTTTGCCTGCTTGCGCGAGAAACCGGATGGTGGTGTCACTATCTGTCACGCCGTGTGAACCAAAATATTGAACTGAAGTGCACTAAACTGAGCTGAATTGAAGTACTTGGTTGCAAATTTTTGGCAGAAAAAGCAGCCTGGATAATATCCGGGCTAAAGACATCAACAGAAGTGAATTTTCATCGATTTCTGGACTTGAGGTTGAACTGAAAGATTGGGGCACTGAATACCCACCACGCAGTTAATTCGAACGGAGCGTGATTCAAATTGACATCCAATGGCATCATCGTCATCATAAACAGCAATACATCCGTGGTTCACACTAATGCTTAACTGCCACACAACCATGAAAAAAATCAAACCCTATATAGGAAGAGAGAGAAGGAAAAAAGGAGGGGACGAGAAGGGACCTAGCTACTGAAAATGACTACGCCCATATTCAGACATTCAACGTCAAGGTGCCTACACCCTGCAAACAACCAATGGCAAGTCACCCTCAAGTGTTTTACGGAATCTGATTGGCTAGTGTTAACCACGGCGGTGATTTAAATTGTAGAGTTGTGGGTGTACTTCTGTCCACTTCCCCCAAAACCATTATATATTTAGTCTAAACGTTTATACTTGTACCAACTGTGAAAGTGTTATAACCGATCACTTTTGTGGCACCTGAGATCGTATACTTATATACATACAAGGAATGTGATAAACAGCATTTCATTATTCTACCGCTGCGTAAGGATTCACACACTTACTTCAATTTGTCCAACGATTCTTCAGTCTTTCAGTTTTCGAAGATAAACGTATTTTTAGTTCTGATCGTCCTGCAACAACACCTGGCTGTCCCCCACAGAAACATGGTTTTCTGTTCTTATCTGGTGTGCCCCCTCCGCGTGACATGATTCCCTCTGTACCCCATCTCGCCATATGTGCGTATCCTGTGAGCCAATCAGGTGTCCCGCTAATTTACTGATGTTCATTGGTTCACACTTGCAATAACTTTGCAGTACATGTCGGAAGGGCGCCTTCTCCGAAACCGAAGACATCGTCGACTTACAAGTTTCGTATCAGAAGCATTTGTTAATGTCATGTCTATAAGACAGTCCCAAAATTTGGATGCGGTTGGAGCGGAGATTCGGCGTTTCGAATTTCGATCCGGATCTTCGTACTGCATCCAATCATCCGAACCCAACTTCGGTGATCATAAGAGACTTGTGTGTGCATACGTCCACAGGGTAAATGTATTGCGCTCATTGGCCGGTGTTCAAGAAAGAGCCAGCGCTCATACCGGACGCTCTGCACATTACAACGTCAACCGGAACGTCGACGAAAGATTTCGAGTAACCAAATTCGTGGTGTTGCACAGACATCCATGCAACGTTATTGCTGCGAAATATAAGGTCTCAAGTAGTCGCATCACCTCGCAAGAAATCGGGGAGATCCGACCGTGGATGCTCAACGGCACCGTATCCTTCAACACCACTCAGTACATACGTCAGCACTTCAACAAGAAGATGAAGACGAATGATGTGTGCGACCATTGAGCACGCCCGTTCGCCAAGAGAGACACCCTCAGCAACCTAGGCCGTGTGCATGCCCAACTGAACACAACTGGTAGGTGCCACTATGACGCAGATGATGAGAACCGTTTGATGCATTCTATGTCCATGAGAAATGAACAGAATTATGTGGCCGCTACCCCCAGATCATCTGCACGGGCGCTACCTACAAAAGTCGTTGTAGATGCAGATAGAGTTGGCTTAACCATATGCTTTGGTTGGCTCGCGAACGGGCATACGATAGCCATCGCAATGTTTCTCCGTCAGTTCGTCATCTTCGTGGGACCAGTGGAGAGTGGGACGGCGGTCATGGACGACAGCGCAGCCATACGCGGGACAATTATACAGGAACTGCCGCACGCCCATCAGTTACTGTGTCGGGTGCACATTTTGCGGAACGTGCGTGACAGAACTTCCAACGGAACTCTTAGGAAGTGGTTCCTGATTGCTATGCGGACACGTTACCCCTGTAGGTACTCTGCAGCATCAGCTGTTATGCGGACCACGGACCCATCGTTCTATAATGAGTTCCTGATTACCGTACTTACTAGGAGGTCTAAGAAATGCACCAACTGCCGCAGCATGAAAATCCCCACATTGGGCAGGCGAGATAACAGACTCGTTGAGGCGACGCTCCATTCGATCAAACGACATGGTTCAAACGCCCAGATACGAATCTGGCTAGCCATCAAGCATACCACAGTCATCTTTGACCAAATCATCAACGACCACCAGGCACAGCTCGTGTCTGCCTGCCGCTCCCACTCGCACATCAATGATCGTGCAGATTACTTGGTGTTCAGTTGTTGTTTCGTCTTGAAGGCGGTACAGCTTGTGTCCGAAAACTTCCCCAACGAAAGTCACCTGACGTCCAACGCCTCCCACACGGGGACCTGCGTAATGGACGGTAGCCGTATGTACAACCTCAATCCGACGACATGAACTTGTGAATGCTCCTTTTCACTGGAGTACCTTCTACCATGCACGTACTCTCTACATGTGTATCAACCGTTCGGCGGCAATCTGGAAGAATTCTTTGTCGTGCCTATGTTTCAAATCGTCCCCACTCATTTTTCTAGTTTATTAATAATTTTAGGATATTTTGATAAAGTAATTCTATGCGATTTCCCGAGACCGTCCATTTCTCTACATGTTATGTCCTCCGTTGTCGTAATCGGTTTCACTTTATTTCCGTCATCCGTCACTCGCACACCGTCCGTTGGTCTTGGCTTCGCAAGGCAGCCTCACTTACCTACCACAGCGTGGCTTCAACGGCTTTCTCTGGTTCTGATTGGTGTACGTGGTGCATTTGGGGTCAGGGATTGTGCTGTGATGGTAACAGCACGCGTTCGGGTTCTCGCATGCGGATCTATCATAGCGTGCGTTAGAGAGATTTCACCAACCCTGATTAGTTTATATAATCCATTTGGGCACACAAATTTTGTCCAATGTTTTCCAATAGGGACCATTTTGGATTATGTACAATAATCCTACGTCCTCTCCACAGAACCTACTTCGAAACCCACGGAAAGCCTAAACACCTGCATCCAGTACCGTGATACGTCTGCTGGCTGGGTTGTGTTGGATTTTCTGTTGAGTCAAAAGCAAGACGTTCGTCACCCTTAACAACCTAAGTCTGCAAAAAATTGAACCTTTGGAGGGAAACTGTAGGCAATGCACCATGCATGGTGGTCTTTTAACCGCCCACAAAGCTCTTGTTAGGTGTTAGGCCTAATCTCCGAAAAGCAGCGCGCTGGAGCTTATATTAAATGACTCAAGCTGTACGCAAGAAAGAGCAGAAAAGACGAGCTGATTGACGAACCTGTTATAAACTGCTTGTGAAATCATGTACACAAACTAATATGAGGCTTGTGAGCTGATAAGCATCTGGTCGGTAGGTAATTATTGCAAGTCCACCCGAACGCAGAAGATGAGTTATCGGTCGGAATATCGCGATAAAAGCCGAGAAGGGAAGAGGAGGATATGTATCTTTTCTCAGGGGACCAGCAGTAATCACGATTCATCTGCGCCCATGGGCTTCTTTACTTTTTCTGCCCACCGGTTACTATAAAAGTCAACTTGAACTATACACTTTTTCCCCAGTATACAGTGCTCTGTTTAGAGCGGATTTTATACTTCTCTGCACAGTTAGGTTGAGAACGCGAATGCACTCCTGGCGCTCATAGCCTTGTAAAAATGTTGTAGGTCAGTAAGATCATGAGGATGTCAAGGGGATTTAAGTGAATACGGTGAGACTTACACGGCTAATTGTGTGTAACGCCTGTTTGAGTCACCGGAGAAGTTCCGGAGTGCTTCGGTTAACGTTTACAGGAGACCGGAATCCCGTTTGTCAAGGCACATTTTTCCGGACACCGCGGCTGGGGCGCAGTGTCTGACCCTTCCTGATGTATGCGTACAGTCTGTGGCTTACCTCACCTCGTTGGACGTAGTCATGCCTGGGCGGTATAATTTTGCGTTAACTCAATCCAACCTCGAATAGGCCATGCAGCCGCACGGATGCTGAGTAGCACCATTGGCGGGACGGCTGTCCGATGGAGAGATTCGACCGCCCTACGCGCTGCTTTCAATTGTCTCCAAAAGAGCTTAGCCATTCTAACCGCAGCTGGATAGCAGGTAGTATCGCGGGAGCGATGACATCCTAAGGCATGCGGCGTATCCTCGAGTCAGCCACTCCTAAATTGTGAATACTATCGATTGTTACGGTGGTTGAACAATCGTGTGATGCAACCAAACACTCAATGAAAGCACACACGGCTGTTTTAGCAGCAACGTTTGGCATCTGGGCCAAGTCCGGCCACCGAGTGAAGCGGTCGATTATCGTGAGAGGCCAGGACATACCATAAGTCGGTGACCGAATACCAGCGGTGTCGAGTTGTGCGCGTGACATATGGGAGGAAATAACTGGATACTGGCTAATCCGGGCTGATACGTGATGGCGGATTTCATCCTGTTGACAGGCACTCATGTGGGATTGTGTACCTTTGAGCAAACGATAATCTTCACAAGGGCGCTAACCTCTCTACGCTTTAAAAACCATGTCAAGTGGTGAGGCTTGGAGGATACTGGACGGACGGATGATCCCATGTTCGGGTGTGTGCTCGTACTCAACACGAGCTATTTTTGGATTGTCCGTTTTCAACCTGGGAATTTTGTTGAAAACCTGCGGGCCTGCTGGGATTATTTGGTGCCTTGCGGAAAATTTAACAGCACGCAGAGGTGAAGGCCGTCAAAAAACATTCGGACACTTATCGACTAAAAAAGTAAAAGAGATTAACTGCATAGAGCTCTGATACACAGGACTGACTGATGACTTATCAGTCGAAATCCCGGTAACGGTGAGCATTGACGTTTGGTTGACATGAGAGTGTTGTCTGGAGTCTCACAGCGGGTCAGAGTGCTGGAGAAGATCGATGCCGACAATCGCCAATTATAGGTCGGCGATCGTAAAGATCTAGTAAAAAGGCCTTCGAAGACCTTAGTTAAGTGTACGAGAGTGCCGACCGAACATCATGATAGTGTTTCCGTTGGCCGCGCGAAGATCAAATGTGGGCGATGTAACGCATTTTGCTGTGGGAGCCGGTTTCCTTTCATAACAGGGAAAAACAATTTGAACCACTTAATAATGAGATTCGGTTTCCTTTCATATGAAAATAATGGGAAAACTGGTATAAGGCGAGTGTTGCGGCAGGTTCCAGTAAAATGGTACAAGTGAAAATCCCGAATCAAATGTATGAAAACCGCGCATTTCACGGAACCTAACATCATCGCACCTAGTTGGTGTTTGAATGGTCCACCACACGTAAATCACTTGTTTACGGTGAATCTGCATGGCGGCGAACAACGAGGACGTTTTCTGGAGAATATTCAAGAAGTATCAGAAATTCAAGGAGTACCAGGAGGATCTGGCCAGATTTCAGCGGGAAACGTGTAGCAGTTTCTTCATCAATAGTTCGCAAACGGCAGCAAGTGCCAAAAACATGGAGAAACACATTTGCCGCCAAGCTACCCGTACGGAAGAGCCTTGTTTAAATGTGTACACTGTTCTCGTCGAACGGTGGCCGCCGAACGGTAATATATTGGTACACTTTTTGGCATTACCATTTAGATTCGCCGATTACGACTACAAGGCCTCTTGGGTAGTTCACTATCGTAGTGGGGCACATCTCATTGAGAAGGCCGAACTAGAACATTCGCACGACTTCCAAGTTGGTCGGTCTGGCATATGTCCCAGAAATAGACGTCTGTCGATGGCAGATGAGTGGCATGTGACTGAGATGATGCAGAACTTCAAAAGTACTCGTGAAGTGAAGTTGTACGTTAAAAGTAAGTTCGGAATTAAGATGCATTCAGACGACTCACGCAATCTACGTAAGAAACAGGGTAAAGCTGAATCACGGAAGGAGCTGATTAAATTACGCGATCTGCTGAAAGCAAAAGGACAGTATTACTTTCCGTTAGGTGAGAAGTGTTCAAGGTTCGCATTCTTCGTTCCGAAAGGTTCATTCCAACTGTGTCCTGAATTTGCCGGCATCATTTTGGCGGACGCCACTCACCAGTTAAACTACGGCGGCTTCATACTGTGGCACAGCATGTTGGTGGATGTAACTGGCGTTTTTACGCACTGATGCCTAGTGACCGACCATAGCCCGTCTGAACCCTATACAAACCATGTATGTACACGTTTATGTGTACATGAACATATATACATGTATGCTTACATGTATGTATATACGTGTACATATGTATATGTATATGCGTGTATAAATACGTTTAATGTTAGCGTTCGTACAGATATATGTATGTACATACATATATAAATGCGGATATAAGAATGCACAAACATATGTGCATATATGTACATATATTTATGTATATATTTACAAACATATATATTTGTACATATATGTGTACGTATGGATGTATGCGAAAATATATCTACATATATAGTTACACGTATGGACGAACGTTTATAATATCATATATATATATACATATATATATGCAGACATATGTACTTATGTGTACATCTATGTACATATATATGCATACATATGTATATGGATTACATGTATACATTTATAAAGAAATATATATAATTCCATATACATACACATATGAATACGTTCATCAGGGTTTGTATATATATATATGTGCATATACCCGTATGTACATATATATACGTATGTAGATATATGTAGTTATATGCAAATATATACGTAAATATATACGTCTACAAATTTTCGTCACAATATACCTATATATGAGTGACCACATGTTTTCACATGTTCGCAGATAAATCTCCGTACATGTTAGATGCTATATATATATGGTCTACATATCTATTACACACATCGCATAGTACAAATGCTTGCTACAAGCGTACTGCTTAGGCAACCAATGAGAAAATTCGGCTTCAAGGTCACTTAGCGAATTATTAAGGGGAGCCGGTTTTCTTTCATACTGTAAAGTGAAACCGAAACTAAGTGGACGCGCGTAGTACGTTTTAAAACTGCGCCTAATCACTCTCCCTCTCCGTTGTGTTCCAGAGCCGGTGGTTTGTACAGTCGCCGAGGAAGAGACTCCAATTTAGGACAACTTGACTGATCGAACCGTGACTAGTGTTACGTGTTTTCCATAAACGGTTACCAACACACCCCTGTTCTCCTTCTTCACTGGCATATTACATTTTGGCGACCCTGCCAGGATAAAAAATGAAGTGCCAAGGTGGATAAAAGTGCATTGTGAAAAAGAAAAAGCATAGAAGCCAAAAGAGAAATGACATGATGAAGCACAGAGTTGTCAGAAAAGAGACGAGTATCAGGGTTCAAAAAAGGTGTCCAGATGAAAAAAAGTACAGAAAAAAAGAAGCTACGAGAAAATGGGCATAGGGCCCGGAGGCACTCTATCCAACCTGGCAACATGAGCAGCAGCCGATTTGGAGAGGGTTTGGAGCACAGGGGACTGTGCTTTACGAAGAGGGGAGCTGCGTAACGCGCAACCGGAACCAGCGAGCGCGCACGAATTGAATTCGAGTTGTGTTGTCGGTGCCGTTTTAGCTTACGTTTGTGTAAGTCGTGTGCATGGCTTACTGGGCCCCTGTCTCATGTTTGTTCGTATTGTTTCTCTTTTCCAAACTGTTGTTCGAACCACTACTTCGGAAGAGCGTTGTCCCCTGATGCGTTCACGTTGCCCGAAGGTTGGTCCGCGAAGTCACGGGCATCCAGAGTAGAGTCGGCCGGCCAGCATTTTACAATACCCGAGTGTAACAATACAGAAACTATTGCGCATGCGATTTAAACTTTCCGCTGATGTTCCCTCGCTTGTTATCTATTTCAGGTCGCCCGCCTACGTATTACTCGACGTGTTCCACACAACACGAGCGTCCCTAGAACGGTGACATTCGATTCACCCTGGGTTTACTCGGTTGAAACGATTAAAAATGTGTTGTTATTGGGACTTTGCTTTCGTGTTGCTATTGACGTTGTGCGGATCGCCGCCTCGTCTGTGCATCGCCAATACACTGGCTGTGATTGTTCTTTGCGTCTTTCTTCTGGTTTCGGATTGCGTCGGGACTGTCTGCGATCGCTATCATGTGTACACATTCATCGTCCTGTTACGATTGGTGACGGAGGTGGGGTGAATACGAAACCGGAGTTCACTTCACCCCCGCTATCGACGGATTCGACCATCGAAATGAACGAGCTATGTTGCGAGGATGAACCATCACCACGCCAACCCAAGTTTACAATTCTAATGATGACTTGGATGACTGGGCATTCAAAGTCAAACGTCACTTATCAGCAGTGAACAACAAGCATCACAGCTTCTACGTCCTTGGATTTTTGGGTGATGCTGCTGTGAAGCAATTTTGTGCCTCTGCTGTGGCCCCAGATTCATCACCCAAAGTTATATGGGAAGCCATACAACCACTCTTCGGATGCACGGAATTAACGCCGGTTCATCGCGAAAAGGTTCCACGCCAGGTACCAGCAACCGTCGGAATAGGTGGATTCTTTCCTTCGTGACATGCAGCAACTAGCTCTGAAAGCGTTTCCACGATCATCTCCGGCGGAAAGAGATTGTCAGGTTTGTGACCGTTTCTGTCTGGGGTTTTCTCATCAAGAATTACGTAGAAAATTTCTGCGCAAACCGGCGTCATCGCTGATACAGGCAGTTGAAAAAGCAGGGGCATTTTAGGCGGTGCAGGAGTTGATGCGTGACACCCCTTCAGTAACAGAACCCATGTGCTTTGCTACCAGGAACTTTCCCCAACCAAGTTCCCCAGCGAGTAGTTGCGTCTACTGTAAGAGGTTTGGTTCCCGCGCACAGAATTGTGGACGGAATCCACCTCTGGTAGCCGGCCGAGTAGCACGATGTGGGTCATTTTTGTCGTATCCATCTATACCTTCTGTTATCTGTCTCGCCGGGACTGACGTAGATAAGCTACCAACTGTGAACGGTAGATTGGATAGTGAGGCTACCTGCTTTTGATTGACACTGGTGCCTCGTGTTCTATTTTAAACTCGGCCGTGGTAGCCCAAGTAAAATGTAAGATAGTCCAGCCTGAGTACGGCCATCAAATATTAACGGCAAACGGCACCACCTTACAGACGGGCTCGCAAGTGGTGGCCACAGTACAGCTGGCTAGTTTAACTACTCGACATCAGTTTGCAGTAAGCAGCCACCTGCCAAGAAGCGCGGTTTTAGGAATGGATTTTCTACGGCGGTACTGCGATAAGGTCGACCCGTCCTCACAGACAATTGGTTTTCGTTGTGATGTTAGAAATACCCAAGTGGAAGGCAAGCCTCAAACAGTCAACGTATTAAAAGCTTCTGACAATCTAAACGGACTGGAATCGATTTTAATACAACCATTACTTATTAGGACGGCTTTGCCCTATACTGAAAGGCTCACGCTAACAAGCCTTTCACGCAGCTTGCCCGACATGTTTCAGTACGGTAATGAGGAACCTGGGCGGACTGGACTTGTACAACACGAAATCGATACAAGCGACCACCGCTCCCTTCGACAACCCGCCAGAAGAATTCCTGTTCACTATCAGTCACAACTGGATACCATGATTCAAGATATGCTTAACAGGAGAGTTATACATCCATCGACCTCCCCCTGGGTATCCCCCATCGTAGTGGTTAAAAATAAGGACGGGAGCTTACGGTTATGCGTTGACTACAGACGTCTGAATGCGATAACTGAAAGAGATTCATGTCCTCTGACACGCATAGATTCCACACCCAAAACTTTGCGTGGCGCAAAGTGGTACTCCACGCTTGATCTAGCTTCGGGGAACTGGCAGGCTGAAGTCTGTCCCGCAGATCGTCAAAAGACGGTATATATCTGTTAGGGCCAGGGTAAAACTGACCCGTAGAATTCGATTCTGCTGTCAAAAATCGAATAACGTAAGCCGTTACTGAGATATGCTCCGGCGTGGGATTCAAATATTTCTTCGCGTGCTCACGCCACAGCAAGGTCAACGATTTTCTATATATACAGACCAGTTTCTCATGTAAATTCGCAAAGCGTCTGGTGGCTGAATACATCGTTATCCGGAGTCTGCTTTGTCCGTGTTCTCCTTGGTTCTTGTCGATCGCGGTTTGGGGTGACCAATCGGAAAGTGGCTTTATTCACGTTATTCGTTCACCGTTGTTCGTAGCAGTTATTCGCGTCCGTGTTCAGTAGGGTTAAGTTATAACAACTGGCGACGGGGTCTTTCTCTATTTTGCAGTAAGAATCCACGATGTCAATAACCGCAGAAGCGCTGACGGTCATTTTGCAACAACAACAACAACAACAACAACAACAGGTTCAATTTGAGAAGGCGCAACTGAAGCTGATCGAGACGTTGACACAGAAGCTGACTATGCAGGGTCCGGCTTCCGGCACCAATTCACACTCGCGGCCGTTGATCGAGCCCATCGGAAACTCCATCTCAGAGTTCCATTTTGATCAATCCTCTGGTGCCCATTTTGATATCTTGTATCGAAAAGATGAAGACGTATTTGAGGTGGAGCTGGTCGCTGCCGATGATGCCCAACGTGTCCAACTTCTCTCGCGCAAACTTGGTCCCCAGGAGTTCGAACGCTATACGAAATTCATTTTGCCAAAGAATGCTCGCGATGTCTCCTTCAAAGATACAGTCAAGTGTCTCGGCCAAATCTTCGGTGAACAATCATCACTGTTCAACATCCGATATCAGTGTTTCCAGCTGACCAAGAGCCAATCCGAAGATTTTGTCACCTGTGCCGGAAACGTCAATCGAGAGTGCGAGCTCTTCAAGCTCTCCTCCATGACCGATGATCAATTCAAAACACTAATTTTTGTATGCGGTCTCCAGTCACCAGCAGATCCTGACATCCTCATTCGTATCCTGAACAAGAAGGAACACGACCCGGAGATGACGTTACAGACGATCACCACCGAATGCCAGAGGTTGGTCAAACTAAAACATGACGCTATAATGATCCAGCATTCAGCGAAACCTCCAACATCTTTGACCATTCAATCAATACACGCTGGTCATCCTCACCCCGGTGGATTGCGGCCACTGAACTATGAACGACCTTCAAAGCCTTTGACTCCCTGTTGGCAATGCGGGGATTGGCATTATGTGCGCTTGTGCCCATTCCATAAACACAAGTGCCAGAAATGCAATCGTTAGGGCCACAAGGAAGACCATTGCCGAGCTGACAAGCAATTGATCTCACGGCTAGGATCGAAGTCCAGCGGTCGACGATTCCAGAAGTCGGCCCGACAATCAAACTCCATCTTCGCCACTTTCTTGGTCGGTTATGCTCCCAAGCGGGAGTATATTGAGCTGACACTCAACGGCACCGCAGTTCGGCTACAAATTGACACCGCCTCCGGCATCACTATCATATCAAGGAGGACGTGTGGGACACGATGGGTCGACCTGACGTGCGTCCGACTACACATAGTGCCCGAAATGCTTCAGGTGGCGCTCTGAGGTTATCTGGTGGGCTAGCCTGCGAAATCTCATTCGGGCACTTCCACTTCAAAGGCAGCTGCTACCTCATGGAGCAACTGGAGTTGGACCTGTTGGGGATGGACTGGATTGATGTGATGAACTTGTTGGAGACGCCCATCAGCCGCTGGGGAAACGGTGACTCAATCGATGTCAGTCCAGTGGTATCACTTCACATTACCAGTCCTCCCGGTATCATCGACCACTTATATCGAAAGCACACTGCAGTCTTCCAGGAAGGCTTAGGACGTTGCGCCAAAATGAATGCCGTCTTGCACCTCCTTCAAAGCGCAAGATCCGTTTTTCGACCGAAACGTCCAGTGCCGTATGCAGCCCTACCTCTCTTGGACAAGGAACTCGACCGCCTACAGGAAGCTGGTGTCCTGGAACCAGTCAACTACTCCGCTTGGGCCGCACCGATCGTCTTCGTAAAGAAGCCCAATGGAGTGATGAGAATTTGAGCTGACTTCTCCACAGGCCTAAATTCTTCCTTGGATATCCACCAGTATCCTCTCTCGCTGCCCGATGATCTATTCGCGAAGGTGAACGGCGACGAGCTCTTCGCGAAGTTGGACCTAACGGATGCCTACCTACAAGTGGAAGTCGCAGAAGCTTCCAAGGAGCTGCTCACCATCAACACCCATCGCGGTCTGCTACAATATCTGCGTCTCCCATTTGGCGTGAAGACTGCGCCGGCAGTCTTTCAACAGATTATGGATACTGTGCAGACTGATATTCCAGGAGCAGCCGCCTATCTGGACGACATCGTTGTGACCGGGGCGGATGAAGCAAAATTGACAAAACGCTTGGACCTGGTTCTTGGACGCATAGCCGAATACGGGTTCTGTGTTCGCCAGGAAAAGTGCAATTTCCTTATGCACTCAATCAAATACCTTGACTTCATCATCGATCGTCACGGCCGCTGCCCAGATCCGAACAACATTCAGGCTGTTATCGAGATGCCACCACCGTCGGACGTACCTACCCTACGTTCATTCTTGGGTCTCTTAAGTCACTACAGCGCGTTCATACCCGCCTTGCATCGCGTCCGAGCACCCTTGAACAGACTGTTGACGAAGGATGTCTCCTGGAACTGGTCAACCGAATGCCAGAACTCATTTGAGGAAGTAAAAAAGCTCAACTCCAAAAACCTGCTGACGCATTTTGACCTCACTCTCCAAATCGTGGTCGCATCGGACGCCTTAAGCTATGGAGTAGGAGCGGTCCTCTCACACCTCTACCCTGATAATATCAAAAAGCAGTCGCTCATGCTGCCCGCTCCTTGTCATCAGCAGAAAAGAACTACGGACAGATTGAGAAAGAAGCGCTCGCAATTGTTTTCGCAGTGAATCGTTTTCACAAAATGCTCTTTGGCCGGCACTTCATCCTGCGGACGGACCACAAGCCGCTGCTCGCTGTCTTTGGATCGAAGATAGGTATACCGATCTACACGGCCAACCGCCTTCAGAGATGGGCAACGACTCTGCTGAAATACGACGAGCATCGGACAGGTAGATGCTCTTTCTCGCCTGATTGGCTCACAAACGCCCGATCCAGAAGAGGCCTTGATTGCGGCAGTATCCTTCAAAGCGGAGGTCAAACAAGTGTTCTCCGAAGCCATCCGGACACTCCCGGTCACGGCCGAGCTGGTTGCTGAAGCAACTCTACGAGACCAGACATTGCAGTCTATGATATCTTACAATCAGAACCGCTGGCCGGATAGAGGACTAACGAGTGACCTGGCACAGTTTTTCCGCGGACGTTCCTTTATTTCAACTCTTAATGGCTGTGTGCTGTTTGGAGAACGTGTCGTCATCCCGCCGGAACTTCTATCTAGAGTGATTCGCCAACTTCATGTCGGCCGCCCTGGCATCAGCTGTATGAAGGCGTTGGCTCGCAGTTACGTCTACTGGCCCGAAATGGATGAACAGCTGGAGCAACTTGTCAGATTCTGCCGCGGCTGTGCTTATACATCTTAAGCACCCCCAAAAGCCCCACCGGAATCTTGGCCATTTCCTACGGCTCCGTGGTCGCGGGTACACTTGGATTTTGCTGGGCAGAAGTTGTCCCAATGCCAAGCATCACCAAAGAATCAACCGTCCTACAACTCCGAAAAATGTTCAGCCGGTTCGGATGCCCAACGACTCTGGTCAGTGACAACGGAACACAATTCACTTCCTTCGTATTTGCCGACTTCTGCCATCAGAACACTATTAACCATACCCGATCGCTGCCCTACCATCCCCAGTCCAACGGCCAGGCGGAGCGCTTCGTGGACACGTTCAAACGTGCCCTTCAGAAAGCTCAAGGAGAGGGAACGACAGTGGAAGTTCCAGAAACGTTTCTAATGCACTATCGGGCGACTCCAAGTCCACAAACACCCGACGGAAGATCGCTGGCGGAGGCTCTCATTGAACGCAAAATCCGATTACCGCTGGACTCCATCCGTCCAACGGTCGCCGTTCCAAGTTCCAAGAATGCAGCAATGGAAAGGAGGTTCAACCAACGACACGGCGTAAAACACCGACACTCCAACAGTGACCAGAAGGTCCTGGCCCGGGGTTATCGCAGCGGTTCTTCTAAATGGTCCATGGACCGAATTCTCATAAGATTGGGCAACGTCATTTATGAAGTCCAAGTCGGAACGGATGTTTGGATACGCCATGCCAACCAGCTACAGCCCACCAGTATTACTGAACCCTCACAAGGCGAGAACGATGTTCCGTTGGAGATCCTGACGGAAACGTTTAGTCTTCCCCAACCACAGACCGCAACAACGACTCCCAAAATGCAAAGTCCGCCACAGGAACTGCTCCCTAGAAGATGGACCGATAGAGTGCGACGGCCAATAACGCCTCTGCAGGTGAACCCCCGACTTCCATCGTACGGTCAACATCCTCAAGGGGGAGGTGTTAGGGCCAGGGTAAACCTGACTCGTAGAATTCGATTCTGCTGTCAAAAATCGAATAACGTAAGCCGTTACTGAGATATGCTCCGGCGTGGGATTCAAATATTTCTTTGCGTGCTCACGCCACAGCAAGGTCAACGATTTTCTATATATACAGACCAGTTTCTCATGTAAATTCGCAAAGCGTCTGGTGGCTGAATACATCGTTATCCGGAGTCTGCTTTGTCCGTGTTCTCCTTGGTTCTTGTCGATCGCGGTTTGGGGTGACCAATCGGAAAGTGGCTTTATTCACGTTATTCGTTCACCGTTGTTCGTAGCAGTTATTCGCGTTCGTGTTCAGTAGGATAAAGCTATAGCAATATCATTCCATCCGGGTTGAATGAAGTTGAAACAATACCTTTCGGCCTGGCTAACGCGCCTGCTTCTTTTCAGCGATTAATGCAGAGGATGTCGCAAGATTTAGTACCAAGCCAATGTTCAATCTACCTCGACGACATCATTGTTCAAGCCCCCACAATAGTAGAGCACAACTCCAGACTGAAGAATGTATTTGAACGTCTCCGAATAGCGGGCCTGAAACTGAAGCCTACAAAATACGTGCTCTTAAAGCAAGAAGTATCATTCTTAGGCCATCTAATCAAACCCGCAGGAGTAAAAACCCGATGGCACAAAAGCCAAACAAGTTATTGATTGGCCAGTACCACGATCGGTAAGCGCAGTAGGCAGTTTTAAGGAACTGGCTTCGTATTATCGGAAATTTCTTCCAAGTTTCGCGGAGATAGCGTCCCCGTTGCCTCAACTTACGGATAAAGGCAAGAAATTCGTATGGTCGGCTGAATGTCACGCAGCGTTCAACACTCTTAAAAATAAGCTCAGCCCCCTCCCATTCTCGCATTCCCCGATTTCTCGTCATCAGCCGGTCCCTTCATACTGGACACTGACGCCAGTGACCTGGCTATCGGTGCTGTACTGTCCCAGAAGTTGCCTAATGAGGAAGTCGTGATTGCCCACGCGAGCCGTCAGCTGGATAAGCGAGAAAGGCGTTATTGCACTACGCGCCGCGAAATGTTAGCTTTAGTGTATTTCCTTAAACACTTCCGCCCTTACTTACTCGGGAAACCCTTCGAAGTTCCAACGGACCACAAGCACTACAATGGCTTCGCAAATTTCGAGAGCCAGAGGGTCAAGCAGCACGTTGGTTGGAATATTTGCAGGATTACGACTTTAACTGTATCTCTCGCCTGGGCAGCCGTCACACGAACGCCGATGCGTTGTCCAGATTTCCCACGATAAATTGTTAACGTTATGTTATCCACACCGTCAGTTGGGGCTACGCGTGCACACTATCAAGTGAATGATCTGTACATTCTAACATCTACAATCGACAACTTGATGGAAACCCAAAACTTACTGGTCGCGAAATAGAGGGCAGATCCCCGGAAGTGCGCTGCTTATGGTCACAGTTGGTGAACTTGCGAGTTGTCAATGGCTTATTGCATTTATTTGATAGAGCAAAACGAACATACGGACTAATCGTCCCATCTGACAAGGTTTCAAATGTTGTCCGAGAGGTTCATTTAGAACTTGGACATGCGGGTCAGTGAAGGACTGAAGCGGCTATCCGACAGCGCTTTTGTTGGTCAAAGCTACATGACGATGTTGTTCGCAACTGTGCCAAGTGTAACATCTGTGGGCAAATCAAATCCCTCACTGTTGCTCCCAGAGCCCCGCTTCAAACGGTTGCAACAGTTGGCCCCAACCACCGTGTGGAGGTTGATGTGATGAGACCGTTACCGACGTTACCGACAACACTCCCGAGGAAGGCCACCCGGGGTGGTTGAAACGTAGCGTATTACAACTTGTTCGGAAAATTGTGTCATTCCCAATCTGTTTATAAACAAATCTATTCTTGTGATTGTCGACTATTTTACCAAACGGTGTGAAGCCTTTCCGATGCCAAACCAGGAGGCTTCTTCAACAGCATCGTTGTCCGTAAACGAATGGGTCGCTCGTTTCGGTACACCCATTGAGCTGCACTCTGACCAAGGACTGCGTTTGAAAGTCGCCTCCTGGAAGGATTGTCGTACGTTGCGCATACACAGAACCCGAACAACTCCTTACCACTCTCAGAGTAACGGCTTGGTCGAACGAACCAATTGTACTGTAATGACGATTCTACGTATCTTCAGTGAACGACACCAGTCAGATCGTTGGGTCGAAATCCTGCCACAGTGTCTCTTAGCCTATAGGGCTGTCGTCCATTCGAGTACAGGGTACACGGATTCACTACTAACCCTAGGGAATGAACTACGCCCGACAATTCAAGTACTAACACTGCTGGCGCCACCAGAATGCATAGGTTTACCACATTGTGTCAAGAAGCTAGATGAACGATTGAGGGAGTAGCAGTGTAACTATATAGAAACTGTTGCACATGCGATTTAAACTTTCCGCTGATGTTCCCTCGCTTGTTATCTATTTCAGGTCGCCCGCCTACGTATTACTCGACGTGTTCCACACAACACGAGCGTCCCTAGAACGGTGACATTCGATTCACCCTGGGTTTACTCGGTTGAAACGATTAAAAATGTGTTGTTATTGGGACTTTGCTTTCGTGTTGCTATTGACGTTGTGCGGATCGCCGCCTCGTCTGTGCATCGCCAATACACTGGCTGTGATTGTTCTTTGCGTCTTTCTTCTGGTTTCGGATTGCGTCGGGACTGTCTGCGATCGCTATCATGTGTACACATTCATCGTCCTGTTACGATTGGTGACGGAGGTGGGGTGAATACGAAACCGGAGTTCACTTCACCCCCGCTATCGACGGATTCGACCATCGAAA